>WHVE01000570.1:0-88881 GCA_015178995.1 Trichophaea hybrida
GTGTCACGGTTGTGTCGAGGGAGGATCGGAGGAACAGTGACGATCGATGGAGCGTATATGGAGAATACGGGATGCAAGGAAGGAATCAAGTTTCGAGGGAAGGAATCAGGTTTCGATAGAAGGAATCCAGTTTCGATAGAAGGAATCAGGTTTCGATAGAAGGAATCAGGTTTTGTTGGTTGCGTTGTAAATATGGCGTGATGGTTATGAGGTGGTTTACGGATCGAAAGGGCTGCGTACATAGTCGGTTGAGGTTTGGATGTATTTTGGAACGAGTGAGTTAAGATGACGACGATCGCATTAGCTGTATATAAGAGTGATGGATTTGCGGAAGATAGGTTTGTTCTTCACTCGTTCTCTAGTCTACAAAACAATCAATAGCTTTGGCACCAACCTTTGTTCACTTCTGTGATTTCGGATTGCGTGTCTCTAGTTGTTACGCAGTACCCGCAATAACTGCACCCTCACATTTGGTTTTTATAACCCCTAGAACCCCGAGCCTTGAACCCCTTGACAGAAAAACGAGGCTACAATCGATTCTACTGGTTATTATTCAGTATATGTGCCGCTACTCTCATCGAAGCGGTGGTTATTTTTGCCACAGACCTTGCAACTCCCTTTGTTCCGTGTTTAAATCAGTGGGAAACTTCGAAAACAAGCTCACAGTACACAGCTTTTGGAGACACTCCTGCGTTGTGTGCCTGTGGAAACATCAACGAGAAGCATCTGCGCTGTTTTAAATGCCAGCATACGACAGCAACAAACCTCAACAATCCCGAATCAATTTCTTCGACCTAGCTGGTCGAACCATCAACCTCTTCGAACAAGAACACCGAAACGCCTTAGATAGCATCGACACTATCCTCAACAAACCCGAGGAACCTTTGGAAGCATACTTCTGGGACGAACCACAAGCGGTATCTCCTTGAAATAGCTACTGGACAGAAGTAGCAAGTAATGGACGAGGCCTCCAAATCAACGACGCAGGATTCAAAAATTTCGGGACCAAGTATTATGATCTTCACGTCGATTGTCAGGACGAAGAACCGTGCTACTGCGAACACAACTGCGGAGGGACACATACAACAATCGGCAGAGCAGCAGAAGCTCAATCAAGAAAATTAGAATCCACGATTAAGGCAACACAGAAAGACATAGACAGCCAAATTTCGTGGGCGGATTACAACAAACGAAAACTAAATACGGGAAAGGGAGTAGACCGCGAATTACACCTGGCCCCTTTACCAACCCCGCTGATCATCGTAACAACACCCAGCAAACACGAGGTGTTCTTGTGGTAGATGGTCAACCCATTTTTAGAAGCAGAAATCGAAGCAGCAGTCCAACAAATCCAAACAAGCATTGACCAGGTGGCAGACTGCCTGAACAGAAAACCTCGCTCTAAATTCACAGCTGCAAACCTTCTCACAGCAGCTGTTAGGGGTTTCCCCTTAGCATGCGTACGAAGTACATCAGGCTTAGTCTCCCAGGCTTGCCGTTATTCAAAGATGAATCAGCGGTTAAGGTCACACCCCTGAGGATGTCTACTGATGAGTTAGCGGACGGCTCAACATAGCCAGGTGAAATCCCCATAATAGTCCATGCTACAATACTGCGTCTCAGCATAGGGAATAGCTACCCAATGTGGAGACAGTACACACACTCGATCAGACAGTAATCGAGGGATAAAAACCCTTAGTACTGGCCGAGGCATGGGACATACCAACCATACTGCCGAAGCAATGTAACTGCCGAACAGGGGTCTTCGGATCAGCTGTGCGTTACGGATCAGACCAGTGTTATCTCCGTTATCATGTTAATACTGGGACAAACCATACCCGTGCTTAGCTTCATGGATTTGGTTGGACAAGCGATATTATCTTAGTATGCGGGACTTTGCTATCTCTAGAGCTAGACTAAGCAAAGGAGATAAGCTAACTGCGCCCCGGTAGTTAACTCTACCTAAAAGATAAGTGCTTGGATCTAGACTGTCGAACCCCAGCTCTGCCGTGTTTACAACACGATAACCGATAGAGGGCACCCCCTTCGGGGAACACGGATAAGACCCGATGACACTAGGTACGTGGCAATGTATGGGTTGGCAGCTCATTAAATCATTGATCACTATTCCACTCGATACGAAGAAAGATAACTAATAGGAAGTAATGGTCCGATATGTATGTCAGCAACGTCATAACATGCAGGATAACCTTTGGGAACTCCTGGTGGGGGCTTACGCAACCACACGTTGTCAAACGGAACTCTCCAGAGCTAACTACCAAGATTGGCTCTGAAGCAACGATCGGATGTTATGTGAACACCCACTACGGTGGACTGAGTGTTTCTGAGATAGTACTATACACACACATCATAGATTACAGAGAAGTACCGTCACCCCTTAGCAGGATGGTTTGACGCGGAAATACTCACCTATAAAAGACCACCTTAAACCCACAAGTTTAAACATAACGATTCAAGCAACAGTCGAACAAACCACAGTCAGAACACAACAGCGGAAAACCACCTGAAATATTATTAAGTTAATTACCTTAAGAATATTCACCAAAACTTTTATGTCTATTTCAGACAATCAGAAGATTCTCTACGCTCGCATCTTGCACGCCCAAGCAAACACTCGAGCCAAGTACGAACACCTCGCACGATACCTTGTTCGTCACAACCTTTGGGAAGAATACTACCACTACTTCCACACCGGTGAACTGCCTTCCCAAGTTACCTTTGACGAGTCATCAGAGGATTACCTCCAAGACAGTTACGACTTTTAAACACAGGGCCATACTGCAATAGATGCCCGTATTTATACATACCTTACTACGACGTAAATGCGTCACGCTAGAATTCCATATCTTTGGTTTTGTCATCATTATTAAAATACGGATTTACCAAGAGACAACACAACGATATCGATAAACCGCTAAATCCCATCTAGCTGCAGTATCCCCCTAACAGTATAATATTTCGGATGTTATCCGAAATACGTTCATGAACTGTGTACTGTCGCAGAAAAAGCTTGCTGCGCGGCAAAAATATTCGACATAACAGGAAACAACGAAAACATACCTTGTTGCCCATCACACTGCCCTAAATATTGCAACAATCATGTTTACGTTGCCGTCACGTCCAACGAACAGCTCTTTACGCACTAGCTAGAGCAAGCATCACAACATCCTCGAATACTCAAAATATCGACACCCAGGCGCAGACTCACCTTTGGAGCGGACCGGTTAGCACCAGTGTCCACAGCAATCTCCAAACCAACCTCGGCAGCACCCAAACCTATGCCAGAATGGGTCAAGAAACTACAAGAGCACTATCAACCGTCACGGCAGAAGTACCAACAGATAGTGCAGGACGAGGACACCGAAATGATCGACAGCGTACAAGCACGAGTATCACGACTCGATCTAGAAATGAAGAATCTAATCGAATGCTGCAACAGCGAGAGAGTAGTGATAGAAGTCGAATTCGACGATGTTCGAAAAGATTGCGAAATCTTCGCTCAGCAAGTGGAAACCAACAGAGCCCTGGGAGCTCAAGTACTGGAAGACACGAACAGCAAATCAGGATACTTGAATATGTACTGAAAGAAACAAGAACTGGAATCGATGTCATCCAGGACCAATCACATCAAATCATTGCCGGAGCAACAGACGAGTTCAGAAGACTCGAAAGAAGAATAGAAAGTTGCGAAAAAGAACAAGCCCAACTGAGGGTTAAGCAAGCCTCGCTATCAGTATCATACACCGCAATCCATAAAAGGATATCAGACCTAGAGGCTCATACAAAGAAAAATGTACCCGACTACCACGATTTACGAAAAATCGCGGACAGAATTGAGGAGGTCGCAGAGCAAACCACAGGCCTAACGGAAGCAGTGGAAAGAGCAAAGTGTCTAATACAACACCAGGTAGACGAGGAAGAACCGAACAAGTCCAGGAATGGAGACACAGAACGGAGGAAAGAAACAGAAGCATTTCTCCAATAACAGATTCAGATATAGCCCCATACCTGGCCTTCGGGGAGGATCTGGTACCGATGCTGGAATGCCTGATCCTGAACCGAAACAGAACCTGAACCTGAACCAGGACCAGCGGAAACAGAGGAACAGGAGGAGATCCGCCACCACCTCAGTCTCCACCAGGACCATCCGAACGACCTAGATCCAGAAGGACCAGATCCCCAACCAGACGATCTAGAACAAGGAGTCCAGATCACGGTCCAGAACAAGGCATAACAACAGCCAAGGGATTCAAGAATTAAAATAACAGATCCACCCAAGTTCGCAGAAAAAGTTCTGAGGATTTTGACACTGGTGGATGACCATGGAAACATATATCGCAGACCAACCCTACTAATTCCCTAGACCAGGAATAAAAATGCAATACTGTCGAGGACGCCTAGAAGGACACGCCCTAGCGTGGCATATGCAATGGGAAACAGAAGCGTCAACCGGAAAACATGAAAGAAGCTGGATGGATTACCGAGCCGCAATATACGCCAGATTCCATAATCATTTCAACAGGAAGCAGCGTACAAAGCAATTATGGAAGTAAGATACGAGGGAAACATCCAGGACATGATACCGAATACGACACTCTGAACGTGAAAGCCAGAATAACTGGCGTGGCCTATCGAACCATGCTAATGTCACAACTTCCAGTACAAGTATTCAAACAACTATCAACAATGAATCCAGCGGATAAAACAGACGCAGAATTGAGGGAAATTATCCTCAATGCTGGAAAGAATGTGGAAATATGGCAAGCCACGGCAAAAAATTTCGGAATGATTAAAAAGACGCCCAAAGCATCAGGACGAGTCTCGCAAGCAGGGTCAGTCCAAAAAACACCCTTCAGAAAAAACTCTCGTTTCAAGAAACAAATAACATACACACCAGCGAACCAAAAAGGATCAGTACCTCGAGCATTCAAAAGCGCAGATGGAAAAACATACGCACAAATGATTCAAGGAGTCCCACCAGAAGAAGAAAAGAGAAGCAGAGCGGCAAAGGAATACATACGTTGTGCATGGCCTTCGGGGCGAAAAGGAGCACACGGAACAATGAAGTGCTTCCAAGCAGTAAAAGTCACCAGCGGAACGGCGGATTTTCCCAAAGGATATCAAAAATTGAAAGTAGGAGGTTTCGACCAGTTGGAAGACACGCCAGTCGACGAATACGAAATTGAGAGTGATAAGGAAAAAGAAGGGCAAGTACAAACATCCGAGGGAGACGAGATAACAGAGGATAGCAGTGAGGATATTGCGGACGATTGGTGGAACCAAACTGAAGACATCTCGGAGTAAAGAGATAATGAATGGTTATTACGTGAAGGATTTTGGCGTTTAGGCGGGAGAAAGCCTTTATATAGATACCGGTCGCAACCTTGAGGATTCCGGAAGGGATGAAACCGCTGGACGGTAGTTGCGCAATAAATAAGTATACCCCTCAAAACTAACTAAAAAGATTAGAATTCAAGGACCTGCTACGGCCCAGTCATTGACAAAGGATGGCTACAAAACGCAAACAACCTCCAACGGAGGAAGAGAACTCAATCAAGCGACAAAATACATCAAACGATTTTGTGTTTTACGAAGTCAGAAAACTACACAAAATCCCACAAACACGCATAGGAAAAAGACCAATCTATAAGTTCTTCATAGATTACGATGATGGAACTGGAAACAGCAAACAATTCCCAGTACGAGCGATGTTAGATCTAGGATCTACATCTTCACAATATCACCGCAATGTGCAAAAGTATTTAAAGTACCAGTGGTCAAAAGGAAAAACTCAGTCAGAGCAAATGACTTTGGAGGAAACAAAGTAAAGCTACCGGGAATGTATACCATCCCGTTAGGTTTAGCCTTCGGAAACCATCGATCACTCGAAACATTCGAA
The DNA here is from genome assembly GCA_015178995.1 of Trichophaea hybrida. Classification (NCBI taxonomy): domain Eukaryota; kingdom Fungi; phylum Ascomycota; class Pezizomycetes; order Pezizales; family Pyronemataceae; genus Trichophaea; species Trichophaea hybrida. The sequence continues at coordinate 5,921 of WHVE01000570.1, forward strand.
GTAGCACCAATGCAAAAAGAATACGACGTATTAATACCAGCGTGGTATCTGGAGAAACATAAAGCACAAGGAACATCATATGGTCACCTACATTTTACAGAATGCGGAAGCAAATGTTACAATCATGGAAAGAAAAATCCAGACTGGAACATCACGTACGACGATCGAATAGTTTTTCGAAGCGATGCAATAAATATCGGATCGGTCATATTCAGTAACACAACTCAATTGGCAGAGAAATTGCCACCTCAATACCATAAATGGTTGTTGTTATTTGATCCACAGGAATCTGAGAAATTACCAAATCATGGCCCTCACGACCACGAAATCAACCTCAAAACATCGAATGATCAGGTTAAAGTCGGACCAATATACCAATTATCAAGAGAAGAAGAAAAACTACTGCGAGAATACATCGATAAAATGATAAGGGAAGGAAAAATTCAACCATCTCAGGGACAAGCAGGAAGTCCAATTTTATTCGTACCAAAACCTAATGGTCGAGGATTACGTCTCTGTGTAGACTACAGACGGTTAAATGATCTTACGATCAAAGACAAAACCGCACTACCTTTAATGGACAAACTACAAAATCGAATGAAAGGAGCTAAGTGGATCACGAAGTTGGATATGAAATCCGGATACCACCTAGTAAGAATGGCAAAAGGACACGAATGGAAAACAGCTTTCAGAACCAAGTTTGGATCCTACAAATACATGGTAATGCCGTTTGGGTTAACAAACGCACCTGCTACTTTTCAAAGATGGATGAACGGAATCATATAACCTTTCCTAGGCCACCACGATAATGTCACAGTATGCTACATCGACGACGTTATGATAGCAACCAAAGGAACTCGAGAAGAACACCATGAGTATGTAGGAAAAATACTCCAGGTTCTTCAGGATAACGAGTTAGTGGTGGAAATCGACAAATGCGAATTCGATAAATAAGAAGTTGGATTCCTGGGATTTCTAGTTAGTGGAAAGGATTGAAAATGGCCCCAAGCAGAAGCGAAGCAATAACCAAATGGCCAATACCGAAAACACAGAAAGAGGTTCAAATCATTCTAGGATTGTGGAACTTCTATCGAAGATTTATAAAAGGATACGCTGGAATCGTAGCACCAATAACAGATACATTGAAAGAGATGGAAAGAATTTCATGTTCGGAGATTCACAAAAAGCGGCCTACTACAAAATATGCATATTGTTTGCGGCAGAGAATACCCCAATTCTTCCACATTATGAAGAAGATCGACCAGCAATAGTCGAAACTGACGCCTCAGACTTCGCTATGGGAGCAATCCTATCGCAAAAATTTGAAGACGCTAAAATGCACCCTGTCGCCTTTATCTCCAAGAAATTCTCACCTGCCGAAATACACTATCAAATATACGACAAAGAAATGCTTGCCATAGTATACACCTTCAAAACATGGCGATGCTATCTACAAGGAGCTACACATACGACTATCGTCTTCTCTGACCATATGAATCTACAATACTTTAAAGAAACCAATCAACTCAATCGAAGGCAAGCCAGATGGGCAGAAGTACTACAAGAATATAATTTCAAAATTGTATACAGAAAAGGTTCAGCAAATGGAAAAGCAGATGCCTTATCGAGATGTCCGGAGTTCATCTCTAGAGAGGGAGGTACGCAAAGTACAGAAAAGAACGCTCTATTAGGACCAGAACTTTGGATGAACATCGGATCAATGGATATCGACGATGGGAAATAGGAGAAATATCATTCGCCGGATTCTCAGTTAAAAAATTGACACCCGGAATGAAAGAACGATGGATTAACGAAGTAGAAAAAGATGAAGAATATAAGGAGATATTAAGAAAAGTTAGCAACAAGGAAAAGAACGTTGACGAAAGATTTGGAGTAGATACAGAAGGGATGTTGGTATGGAAAGGAAGGCTATACGCACCAACGGGGTTTAGAAGAGAAGTACTCAAACGAGAACACGACTCCAAGGTAGCAGGACATTTCGGAAGAAAACGTACCATGGAACTTATGACCAGAAACTTCTACTGGCCCAAGTTGGAAGAAGAAGTTCGAGACTATTGCAACCAATGCGACTTGTGTCAAAGAACAAAAAGCCCTCGACATGCGAAACATGGATTACTACATCCATTGGAATTACCATCGTCACCATGGTCATTCATATCAGTCGATTTTATCACAGACCTACCAGAATCAGATGGATGCAAAAACATCATGGTAGTAATCGATCGCTTGACAAAAATGGCTCACTTCATACCAACAGCCAAAAGGAATCGTCAGTAGTAGCCAAACTGTTGCTGGACAATGTGTGGAAATATCACGGACTACCAACAGATATAGTATCGGACAGAGACGGGGTGTTTACCGGACATTTCATTGCAGACTTATACCAATTTGTAGGAATCAAACGTTCAATGTCAACAGCGTTCCACCCTCAAACGGACGGTCAAACAGAACGGATGAACCAGACGATTGAACATTATCTACGAACATACTGCAACTACGAACAAGACAATTGGAAAGAAATGGTACCAATGGCCGAATACGCATATAACAACTCCAAACATGCGGCAACCAAAATGACACCTTTCTACGCGAACTACGGATATAAATCACGCACCAATTGGCCCACCAAAGTGGAATTCAAAAACCCAAGCTCGGAAATATACGCTCACTACATGATACACGTCTATCGCAAGCTCGAAATACAACTTGAAAGCAGTCGCGAAAAAATGGCAACGTACTACGATCAAAAAAGAAAGCCAGCACCAGAGTTCAAAGTCAATGATTGGGTAATGCTAGATGGGAGAAATATTCGGACCAAGAGGCAATACAGAAAACTCGACGACAAACTATACGGACCTTATAAGATCAGTAAAGTCGGAAGCAACAAACGATGTTGTCGGTTAGAACTACCAATGTCGTGGAAAATACATCCTACATTTGATGTTGCTCTACTAGAACAGTACCGGGGGAAGTCAAAGAAAAAGATATTCCACCAATAGAAGCAGACAATAAAGGATGGATACCCGAAGCTATTATAGCCAGTGGACCGACAGACGAGGATCATCGGAAGCACGTATATTTGGTCAAATGGGAAGGGTTTACGCACGAAGAAAATACTTGGGAATCCTACGAACACCTAGCAGAAATAGCACCTGAACTAATTGATAAGTTCTACGAACAAAAACCAGAGATGGAAAAAGATAAAAGGTGGAAACAAAACAAGAGAACACAAAAGAAAAAGAGAAAGAATAAATAGATTCCTTTTGTTAAACTCACACCGCATTTGATTTTATGTAAGCGGAGGTCACCGTTATTTTTATTTTTCTTTTTATTTTTGTTTTATCCAAAAGATTAGCTATACCTATAGTATACGCTGTCTGAGTGGTAACTATTGCAAAAGAATCACTTCTTATGTTGGAGTATTCTGTTGAGGTCACCAGAGCTAGAGAGGGAGGTAATGTTAGGGGTTTCCCCTTAGCATGCGTACGAAGTACATCAGGCTTAGTCTCCCAGGCTTGCCATTATTCAAACATGAATCAGCGGTTAAGGTCACACCCCTGAGGATGTCTACTGATGAGTTAGCGGACGGCTCAACATAGCCGGGTGAAATCCCCATAATAGTCCATGCTACAATACTGCGTCTCAGCATAGGGAATAGCTACCCAGTGTGGAGACAGTACACACACTCGATCAGACAGTAATCGAGGGGATAAAAACCCTTAGTACTGGCCGAGGCATGGGATATACCAACCATACTGCCGAAGCAATGTAACTGCCGAACAGGGGTCTTCGGATCAGCTGTGCGTTACGGATCAGACCAGTGTTATCTCCGTTATCATGTTAATACTGGGACAAACCATACCCGTGCTTAGCTTCATGGATTTGGTTGGACAAGCGATATTATCTTAGTATGCGGGACTTTGCTATCTCTAGAGCTAGACTAAGCAAAGGAGATAAGCTAACTGCGCCCCGGTAGTTAACTCTACCTAAAAGATAAGTGCTTGGATCTAGACTATCGAACCCCAGCTCTGCCGTGTTTACAACACGATAACTGATAGAGGGCACCCCCTTCGGGGAACACGGATAAGACCCGATGACACTAGGTACGTGGCAATGTATGGGTTGGCAGCTCATTAAATCATTGATCACTATTCCACTCGATACGAAGAAAGATAACTAATACGAAGTAATGGTCCGATATGTATGTCAGCAACGTCATAACATGCAGGATAACCTTTGGGAACTCCTGGTGGGGGCTTACGCAACCACACGTTGTCAAACGGAACTCTCCACAGCTAACTACCGAGATCGGCTCTGAAGCAACGATCGGATGTTATGTGAACACCCACTACGGTGGACTGAGTGTTATTGAGATAGTACTATACACACACATCATAGATTACAGAAAAGTACCGTCACCCCTTAGCAGGATGGTTTGACGCGGAAATACTCACCTATAGAAGACCACCTTAAACCCACAAGTTTAAACATAACGATTCAAGCAACAGTCGAACAAACCACAGTCAGAACACAACAGCGGAAAACCACCTGAAATATTATTAAGTTAATTACCTTAAGAATATTCACCGAAACTTTTATGTCTATTTCAGACAATCAGAAGATTCTCTACGCTCGCATCTTGCACGCCCAAGCAAACACTCGAGCCAAGTACGAACACCTCGCACGATACCTTGTTCGTCACAACCTTTGGAAAAAATACTACCACTACTTCCACACCGGTGAACTGCCTTCCCAAGTTACCTTTGACGAGTCATCAGAGGATTACCTCCAAGACAGTTACGACTTTTAAACACAGGGCCATACTGCAATAGATGCCCGTATTTATACATACCTTACAACGACGTAAACGCGTCACGCTAGAATTCCATATCTTTGGTTTTGTCATCATTATTAAAATACGCATTTACCAAGAGACAACACAACGATATCGATAAACCGCTAAATCACATCTAGCTGCAGTATCCCCCTAACAGCAGCCCGTCAATACCACCGTCAGGATGTCAAGAGAATCCTCGCGGCCAACTTGCGATGTCACCTTGACTGGAGCCCTACAGACGGAGCTGGAAATTGTGGCAACGAAGAATATAGAAACCATGAGTGAGGTACAGCTCAGGGAGCACATCGGTGACATCAACAAAGGGCTGAAAGCAATAAGCCAACTACCAACGACAAGCAGATTGAATGAATTGCTGAAGGAACAGCAATCTGTGAAGACTGGGAAGTACAAATATCCGAATTGTTGGTAGAAGGAGAAAAAGTCATCCAGGAAAGGAACAATCTGAAGCAGGAGTTACTGCTTACCCAACAAGCAACGGCCGCCGCGGAAACACCACACCCATGCAATCATGGGGACCTGGAAGAAGAAGTCCGGATCCTAAAACAGACATTGAAGGAGGCGAATCCAGACCTGGCAGAATTGAAAAAAAATCTGGAAGATGCTCAGGCTCAAATGGAGATATTTAGGGATCTGGCAGAGGAAAATCGACAACAGGTAACTAGGATCCTGAAGTTGACGGAGGGAAGAAGGGTAGAAACAGGAGAAAGGACGGATAGAGAAGAGCGAGAAGAAAAAGTGAATGACATCACCAGCTTCTCAGGAGAAGATAGGGAGGAACTTCGAGGGTGAAAGGTGCAGTTGGCATTGAAGATAGCTGGAAAACCGAAGGTATTCAGCAACGAACAAAAGAAGCTGAGGTATGCAGTTGGATGTCTTAAAGGAGTGGCTCTGGCACAATTAATGCCACACTGTGACGAAATCTCAGGGGAAGTCAAGCTCAATACCCTGAAAGACCTAGTTGACCTGCTGGATATAGTATTCGGAGATCAAAACAGAGCAGCAACAGCAAAATGAGAACTCGAGAAACTCAGACAGTGAGACTGCAAATTCTCCCAGTACTATGCGGAATTTCAAAGATACGTAGTAGACACCCAATGGAATGAAGATGCACAACTAGACGCATTACGAAAGGGACTATTCAACGAGCTCAAAAACTCTATAAAACATATCGAGGAGCCAGAAAGCATGATCGAATTCGTCAAGATGGTGTCAAAAAGAGACTCGCAACTGAAAAGGAGAGTGGCGGAAAAGAAATCTGGAAAATCAGAGGGTTACAAGAGGTCCGATTCGGCAATCAACACCACATCCGCCCCAGACTCGGCACCCGCGGGATCAGTTGCAGGCTACCATAGCCCCGCTCCAATGGATCTTTCAGCAGTAAAAGGAAGAAAGATTTCACCTGAAGAAAGGAAGAGACGAAGGGAAGGGGGACTATGTATGTACTGTGGGGATAGCAGACATTTCGTGGCATCATGCCCAAGGAAGCTGAAGGCAGCATCAGGACAAACAGAAGTATCACCTTTGAAGAAGGCAGCAAATGAGGGAGACGCAGATTCAACAACAAAAGGAAAGAAAGTGGAGTCAGGAAAAGTTTAGTCCAGTGCAATAAGGATGGCAATTGCGCTGGAAACGAATCTCCTTTGTCAGTTAATGCTAGTTTTGGTATTTCGTAGTTTTCTGTATCAAGCGCAGAAATAAAAGATTCTTCTATGGAAAGCAAACATCTCGTTGGGAAATGCTCGCTGAAAATAGAAGACAAGATCATTGATACCCACGCTTTGATAGACTGCGGAGCTACTGGAATAGTATTTATTGACAAAGATTTCGTCCGCCATCATCAATTACAAGAAAAAGGATCAAAGGAATCAAGAGAGTTGGAAGTTGTAGATGGAAGGCCCATCGAATCAGGAACCATTACCACTATGGCTAAACTGGACTTAGGCATACGCGGACATCAGGAGCAACTACCAGCATTCGTTACGAAACTTGGATACTATCCAATCGTACTTGGATTACCATGGCTACAACTTCACAATGTTACAGTCAAATTTCAAAAGAAAAGAATAGGATTCGAAAGCGATTATTGCCAGAAGCATTGTCAACATCATTTGGGCGTATGGGTATGGGGAAATCATATGGAAACAGCGGAATCCGATAGGCCAAAACTGGACATATGTGCCATAGCAGCAGCCCCATTTATGAGACGAAATAGAAAGGAGAAACTCAAGGTGTACGCGGTAACGTTATATGAAATCAACAATGCCCTAGAAGTGAAGGACCTTCAAGAAAAACCACTGGAACAATTAATTCCTAAGGAATATCATGAGTTTCTCCCCCTCTTTGATAAGGTAATCCCTGAAAGGCTACGACCACATGGACCATACGATCATAAGATTACACTCCAAGACGGATTCACACCACCTTTGAGACCAATATACAGCCTGTCAAGAGAAGAACTTCAGGTCCTAAAAGAGTGGATTGAAAAGAACTTGTCAGAGGGATTCATCAGATCGTCATCATTACCATGCGGAGCACTGGTGTTGTTCGCACCTAAACTGAATAGAGGCTTACGACTATGCGTGGACTACCGAGGACTCAACGAAGGAACCATAAAAAATCGATACCCGTTACCATTAATCCAGGAAACCCTGCTGAGATTATCAAAAGCCAAATGGTACACCACACTGGATGTCCGAGATGCCTACAACATGATCCAAATAGCAGAAGGAGACGAATGGAAAATGGCATTTAGGATCCGTTATGGCCTGTTCGAATCCCTCGTTATGCCCTTCAGACTCACCAATGCACCAGCTAGTTTTCAGGAATTTATCAATGATACTCTTCGCCCCTTTCTGGAAATTTTTTGTACGGCATTCCTGGACGACATACTTATCTACAGTGACAATTTAAAGGAACATAAGGAACACGTCAGAACAATTATGACAACGCTTAAGGAGGCCGGTCTGTATCAGACGGCGGAAAAATGCGAATTCCATCAACAGGAAGTGCAGTATCTGGGATTGATAGTTGGAGTAAATTGGATTAGAATGGACCCGGAAAAAGTAACAGCGGTTAAGAAGTGGGAAGCACCTGGCAAGCTCAATAAAGTTCAAGCGTTTTTAGGATTTGCAAACTTCTACCGAAGGTTTATAAGAAACTATAGCAGGGTGGTCCAACCATTAACCAAACTTACGAAAAAACTGGTACCTTTCCACTGGGGCCCTGATGAAAAAAGAGCATTTGCCGAATTGAAGGAAGCATTTACAACAGCACCAGTCTTAGCACACTTCGATTACGAAAAGGAAATCATCCTCGAAACCGATGCATCGAGTTATGTATCCGCGGCAGTATTATCACAGTATGATGATCAAGGAATTCTCCATCCAGTGGTATTCTTTTCAAAGAAATATACACCAGTGGAAGAAAATTACGAAATCTATGATCAAAAACTGGGAGCCATCGTTGAAAGCCTGGAACAATGGAGACCAGAATGAGAAGGGTCAGTACATCCTATTAAAATACTGACAGACCACAAGAATCTCGAATATTTTATATCATCAAAGCTACTCAATAGAAGGCAAACAAGATGGTCTGAATTCCTATCGAGATTCAAGTTCAAGATTATATACTGTCCAGGAAAACAGGGTCAGAAACCCGATGCACTTACCAGAATGCCAGGAGACATTCCTCCGAAAGGGGGGGCAGAAAAAACCCAACAAATCGTGCTGAAGACGGAAAATCTTGATCAAAGAATACAGAAGGGATTGGTGGTAGCGTTTGCGGAAGTAGTCAATCGAGAAGCAGATGAAATTAATCCAGAGGAGCTATGGAACTGGATTCAAAGGGTGTGGAAGGACTGCCCATATGACAGCAGCGAGGGACTGTGTGCCAATGCCACGGAAATAGTCAGTAAAGAAATTTCGAAGAAACTTCAACTGATAAAGGATCATCACGATACACCGGCAGCAGGACACCCAGGACCAGCAAAAACCTTAGAACTTCTCGAAAGAAATCATCAATGGCCAGGTATGAGGAAGGACATGGACAGGTACGTACGAAACTGCCACATATGTCAATGCAGCAAAGCAACTCACCACAAAATCCATGGATGGCTCAAACCACCGGAAGTACGACAACAACCATAGAAGTATCTAAGCATGGACTTCGTGGTGGGATTACCAGAAAGCGAAGGGTACAATGCCATATGGGTAGTAGTGGATTGACTGATGAAAATGAAGCACTTAGTACCATGTCGAGACGATACAGATCGAAGGAAACTGAGCGAAATGTTTATACGAGAAGTGTTCAAATTACATGGGTTACCAGACACCATAGTATCGGATAGGGGACCTCAATTCGCATCGGAGTTCTGGAGACATATCTGCGAAAGACTGTGAATCGAACGAAAGCTGTCAACCGCATTTCATCCACATACCGATGGCAAAACGGAACGAATGAACGCCATTATGGAACAGTACCTCAGGGCCTTCGTCAATTATCAACCGAACGACTGGATACAGTGGCTACCAATAGCAGAATTTGCGTCGAACAATCACGCCTCGGAAACAACAGGATGCTCACCATTCTTTGGCAATTACGGATTTCATCCAAGAATGACCTTCAGTCAACATCTGATTCAGAATGGAAACGATATCAGGGAAGTAAACGCACACACCCTCTCCCAGAAAATGAACGATATCTTGCCACAGATGAAAGCTGAAATGACTCGAGCACAAGATATCCAAGCGGAACAAGCAGACAAACATCGACGAGAGGGGGTGCAGATGAAGGTTGGGGGCCGAGTCTGGATGGACGCCAGGAATATTGCAACGCAACGACCTAGCAAGAAGCTGGACTGGACACGCCTGGGACCCTACGAGATTACAGAAGTTATCAGCCCATGGGCACACCGGTTACGATTATCCAAGGACCTCCATATTCATCCAGTACAACCAATCTCTCGCCTGAGCGAAGTTGCAGAGGACCCATTACAAGGACAGATCGAAGCTGTACCACCTCCAGTTATTGTAGAAGGAGAGGAAAAATACGAAGTCGATCGTATTGAGGATTCCAGAGTGTTTCGAAGACAACTGCAGTATTTGGTTAAGTGGAAAGGCTATAATGAACAGAGCTGGGAGCCGGGAGTCAACGTGGACGGACTTCAAGCAATCGATATATTCCACGCAGAACAACTTGGCAAACCCGGATGAACAAGCTCGTAGGAACTTGGCTTGTGGGAGGGGGAGCTACTGTCACGGTTGTGTCGAGGGAGGGTCGGAGGAACAGTGATGATCGATGGAGCATATAGTTAGGGGTTTCCCCTGAGCATACGTATGAAGTACGTCAGGTTTAGTCTCCCAGGCTTACCACTGACAAAAGTCAGCGGATAAGGAAACACCCCTGAGGATGTCCAACTGATGAGTTAGCGGACGGCTCAACATAGCCAGGTGAAAACCCCATAATAGTCCATGCTACAATACTATGTCATAGCAACTGGGTTAGCTGCCCAGTGCGGAGACAGTACGCATACTCGATCAGACAGTAACCATGGGAGTAAAAACCTCTAGTGCTGGCTCAGGCATGGGACACACCAACCATACTGCTGAAGCAAAGTAACTGCCTAAGCAGGGACCCTCGGGTCAGCTGTGCGTTACAGATCAGACCAGTGTTACCTTCGACATCTTGCTAATACTGGGACAAACCATACCCGGGCCTAGCCTCCTGGGAAATGGTTGGACGAGCGATATTATCTTAGTATGTGGGACTTTGCTATCTCTAGAGTCAGTAGACAAAGGAGATAAGCTAACTGCGCCCCGGTAGTTGATTCTACCTAAAGGATAAGTGCTCGGATCCAGACTGTCGAACCCCAGCTCTGTTGCGTTTGTCGCGCGATAACTGAGAGAGCGCACCCCCTTCGGGGAACACGGATAAGACACGATGACACTAGGTAGGTGGCAATGTATGGGTTGGCAGCTCATTAAATCATTGATCACTATTCCACTCGATATGAAGAAAGATAACTAATACCAAATAATAGTCCGATATGTGCGTCAGCAACGTCACTCTGAATGCAGGATAACCTTTGGGACTCCAGGTGGGGGCTTACGCAACCACATGTTGTCAAACGGAACTCTCCACATCTAACTACCGAGATTGGCTTTGAAGCAACAATCGGATGTTATGTGAACACCCACTTGCGTGGACTGAGTGTTATCGAGATAGTACTATACACACACATCATAGATTACAGAGAAGTACCGTCACCTCTTAAGCAGGATGTTTGACGCGGAAATACTTACCTATAAAAGACCACCTCAAACCCTCCGGTTTAAACAAAACGATCAAGCTCTAGCAGAACAACCACAGTCAGAACACAACAGCGGAAAAACCACCTGAAATATTATTATGTTAATTACCTTAAGAATATTATATTTTTATGTCTATCGCAAAAGATCAATACGTCCAGTTTGCACGCATCCTCCACAGTCAAGCAAACACTGCTGCCCGCTACGCCCACGTAGCACGATATCTTATTCGTCACGACATAGTTGAAGGTTACCTATACTATTGCCACACCGATGAACTCCCCTCTAAAGTAGTCTTTGACGAGTCATCCGAAGACTATCCCCAAGACACCTACGACTTTTAAGCAGGGCCGTACTTCGATAGATACCTGTATTTCTACACACACAGCAGCGTCGAAAACGCGTTACACTTGAATTTCACATCTGTGGTTTTCTCATCATTATCAAAGTACGCCTTTATCAAAAGGTGGTTCAGCAGTACCGATGAAACCACACACATCTATCTGAAGTATCCCCCTAATACGTATATGGAGAATATGGGATGCAAGAAAGGAATCAGGTTTCGAGGGAAGGAATCAGGTTTCGGTAGAAGGAATCCGGTTTCGATAGAAAGAATCAGGTTTTGTTGGTTGCGTTGTAAATATGGCGTGATGGTTATGAGGTGGTTTACGGATCGAAAGGGCTGCGTACATAGTCGGGTGAGGTTTGGATGTATTTTGGAACGAGTGAGTTAAGATGACGACGGTTGCGTTAGCTGTATATAAGAGCGATGGATTTGCGAAGGATAGGTTTGTTCTTCACTCATTCTCTAGTCAACAAAACAATCAATAGCTTCGGCACCAACTTTTGTTCACTTCTGTGATTCCGGATTGCCAGTCTCTAGTTGTTACGCAGTACCCGTGATCACTGCACCCTCACGTTTGGTTTTTATAACCCCCAGAACCCCGAGCCTTGAACCCCTTGACAGTGGGTCCACTGGCAATTATTGCTTCTGGGATCCATCCTTTGTTATCTGCTTCGACCGGCTGTATAATTCTTTTCTTGACCTCTCCCCTGGATGGTTCTAGTAAGGATACGTGACAAGCTGGATGTATTTTCCAGGTGTCTGGTAACTTCAATTAACACCATCTCTTGTTGTTTCCTACTTTAGTGATCTGAAAGGGTCCGTATAGCTTGTCTTCGTGTGTTCGGCATTGTCATTTTGTGCAGATGTTTCCTCTGTCTAACATTACCCAGTCGTTAACTTTGTATCGCCGAGCCGGCTTTCTTTTCCTGTCATAGTATTCTCCCATTTTCTTTCCTGATTTTTCCAATTGACTTTCTAGATTTCAATATACATCCACCATGTAGTGAGCATATAGTTCTGATGCAGGGTTATTGAATTGGACTTCTGTCGGCCAGGTTGCACGTGGTTGATAACCATAGTTGGCGTAAAATGGTGTCATCTTGGTGGTCGCATGTCTAGAATGATTATATGCGTATTCTGCCATAGCCAACATTGCTGACCAGTTGTCCTGTTCGTAATTGCATTAGGTTCGTAGGAAATATTTGATGGTTTGATTTAACTGTTCCGTTTGTCCATCTGTTTGTGGGTGAAAGGCCGTTGACATGGATCGCATGATTCCTAAGAACTGATATAAATCTGCGATGAAGTGTCCCGTAAATACTTCGTCTCGATCGGATACTACATCTCAAGGTAGTCCATGATGTTTCCAAACATTTTCCAAGAATAACCTAGCTACTACTGCTGATTCTCTTTTTGCTGTTGGTATAAAATACGCCATTTTGGTAAACCTGTCAACTACTACTATTATGTTTTTGTTTCCGTTGGATTCTAATAGGTTGGTGATAAAGTCTACCGATATGTATGTCCATGGTGTTGATGGTAGTTCCAGTGGATGTAATTGTCCATGCTTGGCGTGTAGTGTACATTTTGTTCTTTGACATGAGTCGTAGTTGTTGCAGTAGGCTCTGACTTTGTCCTCTAGTTTGGGCCAATAGAAATTCCTGGTGATGAGTTCCATCGTTCTTTCCCTTTCAAAATGACCTGCTATTTTTGTATCGTGTTCCTTTTTTAATACTTTCTTTCTAAATCCTTCTGGCACATATAATCTTCCTTTCCATGTTAATATTCCGTCTTTGTCTATTCCTAATCTTTCGTCTGTGTTTCCTTTTCCTTCTACCATTCCTTGTATGTGTTGATATTCTTTATCTTTTCCGATTTCTTCCTTCCATTGTGTTTGAATTTCAATAGTTAACTTCTTTATTCAAAAGCCTGCCAATATTATTTCTTCATTGTCTTCAAGGTCTAGTGTACTTATTGATGTCCATTATTCAGGGCCTAGTAGAGGTTTGTTGTTTGTTGCGGTTGTACCCCCTCTCTAGCGATGAACTCCAGGCATCGTGATAAAGCGTCGGCTTTTCTATTTTGTGATCCTTTTCGATAAACGATTTTGAAGTTCTATTCTCATAACACCTCGGCCCATCTGGTCTGTCATCTATACAATCGATTGGTTTCTTTAAAGTATTGTAAGTTCATATGATCGGAGTATATAATTGTTGTATGAATTGCTCCTTGTAAATAGCATCACCATTGTTTCATTGCGTAGACAATAGCCAACATTTCTTTGTCGTATATTTGGTAGTTGATTTCTGCGGGTGAAAACTTTTTTGATATAAAGGCCACTGGATGTAGTTTGCCATCTTCAAACTTCTGGAATAGAACTGCACCCATTGCATAGTCTGATGCATCGGATTCTATTATCGCTGGTCTATCTTTTTCGTAATGTTCGAGAATGGGGGTGTTATCCTGGGAAAACAGTATATATATCTTGTAATATGCTGCTTTTTGAGCTTCTCCAAAAACGAAGTTTTTTCCATCTCCTTTCAACGTATCTGTGATAGGGGTGACTATTCCAGCATATCCTTTGATGAATTTTCGATAGAAATTCCAGAGTCCTAATATAATTTGTACTTCTTTCTGTGTTTTCGGCATCGGCCAAGTGGTTACCGCTGTGCTTCTGCTTGGTACCATTTGTAATCCTTTTCCACAGACAAGAAACCCTAGAAATTCGACTTCTTGTTGATCAAACTCACACTTGTCGATTTCATCCACTAATTGGTTATCTTGGAGAACTTGTAGTATTTTTCTAACATATTCGTGATGTTCCTCCTTGGTTCCGTTGGTGGCTATCATGACATTGTCAATATAACAGACCGTAACATTGTCATCTCTTTCTAAAAATGGTTGTAAAATGCCGTTCATCCATCTCTGAAATGTCGCTGGTGCGTTTTTTAATCCAAATGGTATTACTTTATATTCGTAAGAGCCAAACTTTGTTCCAAAGGCTGTTTTCCATTTGTGCCCTTTTGCCATTCAAATTAAATGATATCCCGACTTCATGTCAAGCTTTGTTATGTATGTGGCTCCCTTCATTCTATTTTGCAGTTCGTCCATCAAAGGTAGGGCTGTTTTGTCTGTAATTGTTAAGTCATTGAGACGTCGATAGTCCACACAGAGACATAATCCCCGACCATTAGGTTTTGGTATGAACAGAATAGGGCTTCCTGCTTGACCTTGAGATGGTTGTATTTTTCCTTCTTTGATCATTTTAAGGATGTATTCTCGAAGTAATCTTTCTTCCTCTCTGGACAATTGATAAATAGGTCCTACTTTGACTTGATTGTCTGTTGTTTTGAAGTTTATTTCGTGGTTGTGAGGTCCATGCGTTGGAAATTTTTCCGATTTGTGTGGATCGAACAGGAGTAACCATTTGTGATACTGCGGTGGGAGTTTTTCAGCCAGTTGTTTCGTTGCACCTACTATTACTGATCTGATAACAATTGCGTCGTTACGAAAAACTACCTTGTCGTCGTAGGTTATTTCCCATTGTGGATGTTGCTTGCCATGTCGGTAACACTTGCTACCACATTCTGTAAAATGAAGGTGACTGTAGGTTGTTCCTTGCGCTTTATATTTCTCCAAATACCAGGCTGGTATTGAAACATGGTAGCTTTCTTGCATTTTGGCAATTTCGAAAGTTTCAAGTGATCGATTGTTTCCGAATGCTGATCCCAGGGGGATAGTGTATAATCCTGGCAGATTTACCTTATTTCCTCCAAAATTTTTTGCTCCAATTGCATGGTTTCTCTTTACCACTGGTATTTTGAACATTTTTGCGGTTTCCGGTGACATGGTGAAGGATGTTGACCCTACATCCAACAGTGCACGGATGGGGAATTGTGTACCTACTCCACTACCATCATGATAATCTATAAAGAACTTGTAAACTGGTCTTTTGCCCACTCTGGTGTGTGGTATCTTATGTATCTTTTTAACTTCGTAAAAGACAAAGTCGTTGCTTGTATTTTGTCACTTGTTTGAAGTGTCTTCCTCCATTGGGGGTTGTTTGCGTTTCGTAGCCATCATCTCGACAATGGCTAGGCCTAAATAGGTCCTGTTTAGTTAATAGGGATTATACTGATAATTATTCCAAACGCGCAACTACTGTCAAGCTGTTTCATCCCTTCCGGACTCCTCAAGGTTGCGACCGGTAACTATATAAAGGCTTTCTCCCGCCTGATCACCAAAATCCTCCAGTTTTTTTTTAATCTGACGAGCTTTCTTCTTGGTTCCACCACTCTTCTGCTATATCTTCACTGTTATCATCAGTTGGTAATTCTTCTTTCGAGGTTTGTACTTGTGCCTCTTTCTCTTTACCACTTTCAATTTTGTAATTGTCGATTGGTTCATCCTCCAACTGATCGAATGCTCCTATTTTCAACTTTTGGTAGGTCTTTGGTTTTACAAAGTCCGCCATTCCACTCGTGACCTTGACGTTCTGAAAACACCCCATCCTTCCATGGGCTCCTTTCCGATCCGAAGGCCAAGCGCATCTCAAACATTCTTCTGCTGTTCTCCTTCTTCGCACTTCATCCTCAGGAACTCCTTCCATCATCAGCTTATAGGTTTTTCCTGCAACGCTTTTAAACCCTCGTGGTGTTTCCTTGGGTTTGTTTGGAGTTCTGTTTGTTTTCGCCTGTGGTTTGTTTTCGAACCTGGGTGGTCTTCTGAACCCCTGTTATTTCTGAATTGACCCCGACTTGGAAACTTGTCCTGTTGCTTTTGAGTTTCCCTTCATAATTCCAAAATTCCTTTCCGTTGCTTGCCATACTTCCACATTCTTTCCGGTGTTTATAATGAGTTCTCTAAGTTCTTCGTCTGTTTTATCTGCTGGATTCACCATTGCCAGCTGTTTGAAGATTTGTGGTGGTAACCCCTTCATAATTATTATTCGATAGGCTACTCCCGTGATCTTTGCTTTGACATTTAGGGTGTCGTATTTCATCATCATATCTTGGATGTTTCCATTGTATCGTACATCCAACATTGCTTTGTACGCCGTTTCCTGTTGGAATCGATTGTGGAATGTGGCATATATTGCTGCCCTATTGGCTGACCAGCTTCATTTGTATTTTCCAGCACTGGCTTCCGTTTCCCACTGCATGTGCCATGCCAACGCATGTTTGTCCATTCGTCCTCTACAATATTGTAGTTTAATTCCTGGTCCAGTAAGCAGATGTGGTTGATCTGCAATGTATGTTTCCATGGACATCCACCAAACGTCAAAATCCTCCATGCTTGATCCTGTAAACTTAGGTGGGTCTGTCAGTTTAATCCTGGAATCCCTTTTTGGTCTGGATGTTGCCGTGGCCCAAGTCCTTGATCGTGACCTTCGTCTTCTGGACCCTGAGTGACTTGGAGGTTCTGATGGTGGTGGATTTCCCCCGGTTCCTCATGGTGGCAGTGGTGAATCCTCCTGATTACTTCTCGGTATCGACATACCCCTATGTCCACTTGGTCCTGGCTCTGGGTCTGGGTCTCCAGCATCTGTTCCTGATTCTCCTCTCAGTCTTGTTCTAGGGGCAACATCCGAATCCAAAATAGGGGAAATATATCTGTTTCTTTCCTCCGTTCTGAGTTGCCATTGTTGCACTCTTCGGATTCTGCCCCTCCTTTCTGGCATTGTGTTAGAGAATTTTGCTTCCGCTACGGCTTCTGTTAGGCCGATGTTTTGGTCTGCAATGTCATTCACTCTCCTGATTATAGTTTGCAGATCTTCTTCGTTTGGTGCTTCTTCTCGTACATATTTTTCCAACGTATTTATCCTTTTTTGTAAGGTATTGTGCAAAACGGTCAATGCTGCTTGCTTCAGCTTGATTTGGCTTTGCTCTGTTTCGCAGATATCCATTATGTCTTTCAGTTTTACAAACTCTTCCGTTGCTCCCATGATAATCCGCTGAGTTTGTTCCTGAACCATATCGATCCCTGCCCTTCCTTCTGTGAGGACGAAATCAAGTGCCTGTACCTGATGATCGTGTCATTCCAGAACCTGGACTCCTGTCACTCTGTTGGTTTCGACCTGCTGGGCGAAGATCTCGCAGTCTCGTTGCATGTCATCGAATTCGAATTCGATCACTTCTCCCTCATTGTTGCAACAGTTGATCAGGTTCTGTATTTTGTAATCCAGACGTGACACTCGTGCCTGGACGCTGTCTGTCATTTCGGTGTCCTCGTCTTGAGTGATCTCCTGGTACTGCCAACATGTCTGTTGGTAGTAGTCTTGTATCTTCTGGACCCAGTGTGGTAAAGGCTTGGATGCTGATGAGGTCGACTTCGTGATGGCGGTGGACACGGGTGCCAATCATATCACTCCGAAGGTTAGTCGGCGCCTGGGAGTGGCCGTTATGGATTTGTTGGGATGGGAACGTATATGGTCCCAAAATGTTTGCTCATGTTAGTGCTGTGATTGCTAATTGTTCAATATGTCTGCAACTACTGCACTTGTTGTTGCAGTACTTTGGACATTGTTCTGGGCAACACTTTAAAATATAGGTTTCGTTGTCCCTTTTGATGTTAGCAGCACAGCTGGCTTGTATATCACAGAGTTTACAGCTCATGAACTTCGTATTTCGGATAACGTCCGAAATATTATACTGTTTCAGGGGTACTCGTGCGTGTGTAGATGCAGATCAATATCGTTGTACTTGGTGTCAATACAGTCTGATTTTGACAACTAAGAGGAAGCTGAGGAAGTGGAGTTTAATGGTGATTTGTCGTAGTTGTTGTGGAGTGTGTACGTAGACAGACATACGCAGAGTACGGCCACTACTTAAAAATCGTAGGAGTCTTGAAGGTAGTCTTCAGAAAACCCGTCGTAATCATGTTGTGAGGGGTATTCGCCGGTTTTGCAGAAGTTGAAATAATCGTCCACAAGGTTGTTGTATCGCAAAAACTCGTACAGAAAGTCAGGATCGACGTCGGATTGGCAATACTGATGTAAATAGGCGGTGTTGTGGATAATAATATGTTCACGGTTGTATTGGGACATAGATATAATATTCTTAAGGTAAAAACTTAATAATATTTCAGGTGGTTTTCCGCTGTTGTTGTTCTGACTGTGGATTGCTGATAGAGCTTGATCGTTTTCTTTAAATAGGAGTTTAAGGTGGTCTTTTATAGGGGAGCATTTCAAGTCAAATATATACCAAACAGGTGTGACTGTACTTCTCTATCACTATCATGTGTGTGTATAGTACTATCTCAATAACACTTAATCCACTGAAATGAGTGTTAGCCCGCAATCCGATCGTTGCAACAATGCCGATCTCAGTAGTTCGATTGCGGAGAGTTCCGTTTGACAACGTGTAGAGGTATAAGCTTCCACCAGGCATCCCCAAGATTATCCTGCATAGTATGACATTGCTGACACACATATGGGACACATACATCGTATTAGTTATCATTCTTGTGTATGAGTGGAATAGTGATCAAAGATTTAATGAGGTACCCACCTATACTTTGCCATGTACCTAGTTTCATCGCGTCTTACCCGTGTTCCTCGGAGGGTGGTGCGCTCTCTCAGTTATCGTGTTTGCAAATGCGACAGAGCTGGGGTTCGACAGTCTAGGTCTGAACACTCATCTTTCAGGTAGAATCAACCACCGGGGCGCAGATAACATATCTCCGTTGATTTCAGGTCTCAGGAAGATAGTAAAGTCCCTCATACTAACATACTATCGTTCATCCAACCATTCTCAGGGAACTTATTCAGTTTCGGAGCATAGTTTTTATCCCAGTATTAGTTTGATATGATGTAACACTGGTCTGATCCGTAATGCACAGCTGACCTGTAGGTCTCTGCAAGGCTATTACATTGCTTCGGCAGTATGGTTGGGTGTGTCCCATGCCTTGGCCAGCACCGAAGGAATCACCCCTCAGTTACTGTCAGATCGAGTGTGCGTATTATCTCCACGTGGATTTGCTAGTCCACTTTGCTCAGACGCGGTATTAGAGCTTGGAATATTGTGGAAATTTCACCTGGCTATGTTGGGCCTTCCGCTCACTCATCAGTAGACATTGCCAGGAGTGTATTCTCAACTATCTGACACAAGTCGATACATGGCGAGCCTGGAAAACTAAGTCTGATCTACCTCATACGTATGATATGAGAAAACCCCTAACATATAGGTGCACCTGCGGGTGACTTGCTAGGACGGATCTTTCCAGAATCAAGTATATCCTTCAGATATTCCTTAAGGACCGAAAGCTTCTTTTCTGAGTGAGCGTAAAAGGCACCCCATGGAGGTTGCTCGCCATCTTTTAGGTCAATGACATGGTCGTAGAATCGATGAGATGGAAGAGCATTGGCAGCTTCTCCGTTGTATAACGTTTCAAAGTCTCTGTATTGCCATGGAATTTGTTCTACCCAATCTTCTCAATTTCATGTGCTGCATTAACGCGCATTGAACCAATAACCCCGATCCATCCAGGATCAGTACCAAACTTTGAAATGGAATCGTCATATGCAATTGAAAACAAAGCTACCGCTGCCTTTGTGCAATGTTGATGGCAGTATTTTGACATAAACTGGAGCTTATCATTTTCTTTGGTAACTCCGCTGAGTGCTCCATCCTTGACGATCCACCTGTAAGGTAACATGATGTCAGACGAATCCTCCATTGAACCAATTTCAATGGTTTCTTTGGTATAATGGAATTCATACCGCAGAGTGAAGGGGAAGGTGTACTGCCACCCCGCTCCTTCTACTCTTTCACCATTAAAGTTTTCGACTATCTTTGGTTCCGTTCGAGTCACTAATGGAACACCATGTGAATAGGCTCACTTTTTTGACATCATAGGTGTATCACACACCGTGTCCAGAAGATTTCTTACAGGGATGTTCTTCTCGTCTTGAAAGCTTGCAAACATGCGTATTGTGGGTCTTGAACCTGTCTTAGGTTAAGGCAGTAATTGTTTGGATTTCTTGGATACAGGTTGAGGTGCGCTGGCCGCAGCATTGCGTTTTCAATCATTTCAGTTAACAACCATTTCAAACCGCCTTTCGACACACCTCCGGCCGTAATGGGTCATGGTTGTGATTGGTGCGTAGGTAATGAGTTTTTTGAATGAATATGATCAAGCTCGATGGTAATCGTTTTTGTCACTAGTCATGCTTGGATGCTATATTACCAGCATATTTCGAGTATTGAACTCATCTTCAGGCACCCTTTCCTAAACAGCAGAAAAAAAAGTATATTGAATATCGAAAAGCTATAATACCAATGACTGCATTGGTAAAACCCAAATGAAAACCCAAAACAAATATGAATATCTGTACCCATAAAATCAAAAACCAGAAGTCTCTGTACCTCAAAAACTCATAGAAAAGACCGCAATCCCCAAGGGAAGACAAAAGAAACTCGTGTCATGAGTCAATCTCCATACTGTCGGAGTCAACCTCGTAAAGTACTCAAGAGCTTGTGGCTGCTGCTGGTTTTGTGATTCGGTCAGCCAGACTGCTGGACTTGACCTTCGAAGAAGAGGTGGTTACTTCTGGCATTTCCACCTCAGGCTTTTTGTTCTTCTTCTTCTTCTTCTTGCTGGAGCAGATCTTGATGGCATTCTTACAGAATATCCATCAGTGCTCTGAAGAACTACAGCGCTTGCATTCGTTGCACTTGGCTCGTGCTTCCAGCAATGAATCCGCAATGATTTTCAGGGCTTTGTCTTTGTCCACATTGACCGGCTTAGAACCTTTCTTCTCCGTTCAAAGTTTCTTGGAGTCAGAACCTTTTTCAAAGTTCTTCTTTCCTTGATTCCCCTTATCACCATCATCATCACGCTTCCTCTTATTGTTCTTTTTGTTTTAGGTTTGTAATCGTTGTATTAGTGCTTTTCTTGAATGCGTCTCTCATATACATGGCTGACTTGTTTGAGCAGTGTTTCGTAATCTGCGTCATCGTTTGGTGTAATCTTCGACAAGGATATTTGATCCTTGATTTCTTTGTTGAGTCCGCTGTGTAGAGCCTGCCGCCATGCAATCCCTGATCAACAGTCATGGTAGTTTAAGTCCTCCATCTCGACGATGTAGTTCCAGATATCTTTCTTGTACTGCAATTTCTTTATTTTTTTGAGGCATTCCATTTCTTCCTCTGGGTTAATGAATTGTTCCCCTATAGCGCTGGTGAATGCCAACCATCTATCAACCTGAAACTGCATCCTGAGCTGTTTTTCTTGTTTGTTGTACCAGGCCAATGCTTTCTCTTGAAAGATACATCCAACAAAGATAATCTTATCGTTGTCATCATTATACTCATCTTTGAAGTACCTGAAATAGCGATCCACTCCTGTAATCCAGTGGCAGTAGGATTCCAACCCACCTGTGGATCACCCTTAAACATGTAGGAAAGCTCAATCTTCTGCTTCTTGGCTGAATTCGGAGCTCTTGGTGGGTAAGGTGGTACTTGTGGTGGTAGCACAGGTGGTAGTGCAGATAGTTTACTATGGTCCGTTCCTCCTGGTGGTGGAAGTGGTGGGAGAACATCGTCTCCACTATCAGATGAGCTGGAGCTACTCGAGCTGGAGCTAGAAGACTCGGAGTCCCCTGGAGGGTCTCCTCCAATGTCTCCTGCGCCATCTCTATTACCATTCGGTTCTGGTGTCACAGCCTCTTTGATCCATATTCCAATACCATTACTTACGGTGTAACGAAGGCCGAACTCCTGCTCAACAGACTTGGTATCCCCTGCTTTTGGTAACAATACTGACCGGGCCAGTGAGCATACTGATTTCTTTGTTCTCTCATTTGAGAGCTTTGCCTGCAAAGCTCAAGCGAATTCTTTGAATTTCCACTCAAAGTCCTTCTTCATCTTTCACTCTGCCACCTGTCTTTCCCTCTCTACTTTGTCTGCCTTTTTCTGTGCTTCATCCTGTATCTCTTTTGCATCCTGATGAGACATGGCGCATAGCCTGGACATACATTTTCCATCTTCTTGGGCTTTTATCCGAACATCCGCCAGCTCTTGGGATTGGGTATGCACTTCGAGGGCATGGCATTCTTGGGCTCATTCCCTATTATCGAGCAGAGTTGAAAGGGTTTCCCAGGCTCTTCCAGAATATTGGATTTGCTTGCTGAGGGTTGACCGCAGCTCTTTGTAGGCTTCAGTGAATTGTACCTTCATCAAAACAACGGCTGCTTGGACGTTAGCTGCAAACAGTTGGGATTGGATGACTATGTCTGAAGGCTTGTCGAATTGAGCCTTTTCCATTTTTTGCACTCCCACATACACAGCATCGTATATCTCGTTTTGCCTCATAATTAGGCCTTCGTAAGCTTTGGCCAATCATGGGAGGGCCGTCTGTATCTCAAAATTTTTCTCCCTTGCTTTCGGAATATGGGCACCCATTCGTTCGAGCTCCCCGTTGATTCCATCCAAAAGCTCAATAACTGAGTCCAGAATGTCATTTCTTGTGATGGGCTGGTATTGTGTGACCTGCTTATCCTTATCGCTGGATAGGATCAACGTATTTTCCCTTCTAACCACCGTGTTGGCATCCATCATGCTGGTGTCTGACCCGACCATTATATGATGACAAAAAATTGCTCAACAGAGGTAGTGTGAAAGAAGAGCAATCAAGCTCCGGATTGTTGCTGTAGTTGGACTGACAGTTCGTAGTCTGTGTAGAAAGTATACGTAATCAAGGACCAGCATCGTGGGAATAGGTAATGAAATTGGGGTGGTATTTTGTCCAAATTCATTCACCAATTCCAATGGTAAATGGCTGTGACGATAGTCGATGGAGCGGCTGCTGCTCTCCCCATTGTTGTGTGGGTTCTTCCACGGTTATGCTCGCAATAACACATATCCTGATCTTCGCAATCTCCGTGCAAGCCTTTGTATCTAGTCAAATGATCAGCGAAGACTGGATCATCGATACTTAGACCTCCTCTCTGTCTGGCCACGTCCGTCAAGAAGAGGTTCCACAGATAGGGCGTATCAGGCGCGTTCCAAAAGTAATCCTCGAGATGTTCTTCGACTTCGTTCAGGAGAGCATCAATGCTATTGCAGCAGTTGAGTGGTACTGCTTCTGCAAGCTGCGATGGGATTCCAGCAAAATCGAAGAAGTTGACTCGACAGTGACAGTTGAAGCCGCATGGCATCAAGGTTACTTGATGTATCAGTGTTGGTAGAAAGAATACCTTCCTCAGAAGCGTTTCTTTGCTAACAATATGATGTAACACCGGGAGCTTTGCTCCAGGTGTATCCGCTCAAAGTAGTATCCATACTTATTTCGGAACTTGTTTCGAAGGTACGTTAGGAGGTTCGCTCAGGATGTGCAATCGCTGAAAGATCCTGAACGAAAAGAATAGCTTTTCAATGTGTATATTGTTGAGGCTTGTTCTCTTCACTGAAAAGGTTGATGCCTTTCTACTTTTGAGGAACCCAAGATCTTTATACCTTCGTTTTCACTTTCTAACAAATACTTTTATCTACGCTTTTCTCTAGAGCTCCAGTACCATAACCACCTTTGGACCAATGCCCGCTCAATTCGCAACTACCACGGTCCTCCATCTGTTGATCATCTATCATCTTTATCGTCATTGGATTATAATCAGACCATTGGTATCGTTTATGACATCAAGCTTGCAGGCTTGTGCCTCCAGACCAGTGGTATCGTTTCGATCTGATAACCTCCAGACGCAGAGGCTTCTTTCCATAACGAGCAGCTTCGCTATTCACAGTCAGTACGTATTTTTAGGCCTATGGCAGTCGTTGGCTTCGGCTGGCGCCATTCAGCTGGTTGCCAGCTGTCCGTTTGCTATCAGCGAGTCATCAGATTCCTGGCCGATGCCATTCAGCTGTTTGTTTGCTGTTAGTTTGTTATTGGCAATTCAGAGCAGAAGCGACCATGGCCATTAACTAGCCATCGTTGCTTTATCGATGGTGTGGGTGTTCGTTTACTAGCCATCTGAAAAGATTGGCTCTGGCATCCGAGAAGAGTGATAGCTGATGACGTCTAATCAGGGAAATTGTGGGTGATCGTATGTGACCCTGCTGCCAACTTGCTAGGGGTAACATTACTACAATATAACAATTCTTCATTATATTTATAAATCTTTCTGAAAATGATATTATTGTTCACTATATCCATATCTTGCATGAATACTGCTGCTGTCTTCCCAATTATGAAAATATAGTATGTCTTCTTATTTATCACAATTCAGTAAACGAATACTTTTATTATCTCACAACCAGTAAACTTTTCTCAGTATTTCTTTTCAAGAAAGATAACCAATATTATATTCCTGACTCCAATAACTTCTAAGAAGTAGAAACCAATATGGCTGTTTTCTTCAGAATACCCCTGTAATATATATTTTCCAGTGTTTAGAGCAGAATTAGTGTGGGTAAAGAGACTCTTTCGTACGTGTAGAAGTGAATGTTATTGGTGATGCAGCCGAAGTCCCGCCAAAGCTAACTACGGGAGCGGCCCGCAGAGCCGCACTAATGCAGCAGAGCCGCACCCTAACATGACCACCTGCACCACAACCTTCTCCAATCATCTTCGAGAAACCTCTCGAAGAAACCAAACATCATGATCAAAAACAAACATACCTCCGCGAAGTTCTCGACCATCAAAATGAACAAAACAAAAGGTTTCCCGTCTCGCCGCCTCGACTGAGAAAAAAACAAACAAACACAAAACTCCCTTTCCAAAAGAAACTTTCTTCTCACGCCTGCTTTATCATCACTTTCCTCTTCGTCTTTGGCCGCCCACCTAATTCCTTCCAATACTGCTTCACCGTCTCTTTTGCTTTTGCCATATTCTCTTCTGGTTCCCATGTGTTATCCTTCTCGTCCCAGCCTTCCCATTTCACTTCGTATTCCCAGCCGGTTCCATCAGATCTTGACCGGTGATTTGCGATTGATTCGACGACATAACTCGTTCCCGCGCGGCTTGTCCGTACCGGAGGAGGTGGCGGCCGCCATGCGATCCTAGAGTTATCCGTACGGTCAATTTTGAGCCTGCTGACATTAACTGTGTCATGGATCATCATGTCGTTTGGAAGGTCCAGTTCGACTGCGTTCCCACGTATTCTGAGGATCTCGTATGGGCCGATGTAACGATGTACCAGTTTTCGGCGCGTAGGGTTGACGTTGGCATAAGTGATTGGCAGATCCTTCGTATCCAAAAATACCTTCGCACCGGCAGTAATTGCGGGGTCGATTGGGCTTCGTGACTTATTGGCTTCGGCCATCTGTTGATCCTGAGCATCGCGGAGCTCATCCCTGGCGACTCCCAAAATACGCTGTAGACGTTCGACGAATTCGCGGCCTTGCAAGGTTTTCGCCGATTCTTTGGCCTGAGGCCTTTGGAGATCTGCAATTAAGTCCAGCGGCAAAGGAGGATCATAACCTAGATCGAGTTCGAAAGGCGTCTGTTTCGTCGAACGATGTACGGAGGAATTGTAAGCATACTCCGCCAATGGGAGGTAGTTGTCCCAATTGGCCTGATCGTGAGTTGCAAAACCTCGCAAATAACGTACGACCGTCTTGTTCGAATTCTCTGAGAGACCATCCGTTTCCGGGTGGAATGCTGTTGACATGAGCAGCTTCGTCTGCAGAATCCTCGCAACCTCTCTCCAGTAGTCTGCTGTGAAGCGTACATCGCGATCTGATACAACCTCCTGTGGCACTCCGTGCAGGCGGACGATATCGTCGATAAACATGCGCGCGAAGGCTGGGGCGTCGATCGTTTTCTTACAGGCTCGCCAATGTGCTCTCTTGGTCATGTGGTCGACAAAAGTTACGATGCAGTCGTGGCCATTTTCTGAGGTCGGCAAATCGGTGATGAAGTCAATGCCGATTCTCTGCCAGCGGCCTTTGGCTATAGGAAGTGGTTGCAGGAGGCCCATGGGTTTCCCGCTCCGGTGGTTGGTTCGATGGCATAAGTCGCAACCCGCGACATAACGCTGGGTATCGCGCCACATATTCTTCCAGAAATATCTGTCTTTCATGCGTAAGTATGTTCGATCTGCACCGAAGTGTCCCCCCGCTGGCATGTCGTGGGCCTCATGGAGAATTCGTCGCCGCATCGCCTTTGGAATACACAGCCGACCTCTCTCAGCATTCTTCTCCGCCTCTCCTTCTTCCTCCATATTTTTTGCCCTTATTTCTTCTTCGCTGGCCTTCTTCCTCGCCCTTGTGTTATTTTCTGCCTCTACTTCCTACTTCTCTTTTACCTTTGTTTCTTCTTCTCCGCCCTTCTTCCTTGCCCCTACGTTTTTTTCCACCTCTTTCTTTTTCAAATCTCCACGTAACCACAGTAGGCCATTCTCTTCCAAATAGAAACGTTGTGCTGACACCCATAATTTGCGCTCCTTGGTCGATGCGGTGGGCGGCGGAGGGCGCTGATTTGGGTTAGCCAAGAAATGTGCGATAGGCCCGAACCATTCGTCATCAATTATGCCCGCCTTGATATCTTCAATCCATTCTCCGGCCGCCGTAACTTCAAGTGCCATTAAATTGCAACGCTCCCGTCGGAAGTCCGGGCGGCAAGATAACGCATCTGCAACCTGATTCTTGATTCCCGGGATATGCTTGACCTCCCAGTCAAAATTCTGGAGAACCGTCAGGATGTCCATCTGACGAACGGTGAGGTGTGGTTGTGTGAGAATCCAACGTAAGGTCGCATGGTCTGTGTGTACCAAAAATGGCTGCTCGGCCCCGTGTAGGTTGAACTTCCAGTATAATATCGCGTCTCGGATGCCCAAGAGTTCTCTGTCATACGCAGGGTATCGCGTCTCCGCATCGTGTAATTTGCGGCTGAAATAACCCAGTACCTTCTCCGCCTTGTTCTGTACCTGGGAGAGCACCGCGCCCAACGCGTATTGACTGGCATCGACGTGGAGGGAATATTTTGCCTTGGGGTCCGGTAGAGCAAGAACAGGGGCATTGCAGAGTGCCTTCTTGAGGGTGTCGAAAGCATGCTGGCATTCCTTGTCCCAGGCGAATGGAGAGCGAATGACCTTCCTCGGCTCTCCGCGTCGCCGCCCAACGTCACCTTTACCTTTCGGAGGGGTGGCAATGGCGTACAACGGTATCGCAATGTGCGCGTAATGTTCGATGAATTTTCTATAGTAACTGGTGAGACCCAGGAAGCCTCTGACGTCCTTACTGTTTTCAGGTAGGGGCCAATCCATGACCGCACGGGTTTTATGTTCCTGGGCGTGGATGCCGTCCTTGTCGATATCAAAGCCACAGAAGTCGACTTTCTGACGCGCCCAGGCGCATTTTGCACGTTTGGCCTTCAGACCATGTTCTGCTAGCAAGGTCAGCACCTCGCGGACATGTACGACGTGTTCCGCCAGGGTACGGCTGTGAATCATAATATCGTCAAGGTATACGACGATGAACTTTCGTTTCATTGGCTCTAGAATGCCGTTCATCATGCGCATGAATTGACTCGGTGCGTTCGCCAGGCCAAACGGAAGGACTCGCCACTCGTATAAGCCAAATTTAGTGGTGAAGGCCGTCTTTTGTCTATCGGCTGCTGCGATGCGAATTTGATGATAACCGGCTGCCAAGTCCAATTTAGTGAACCAGCAGGAGCCATGCATGGAGTTGAGTAAATCCTCGATGTGTGGGAGAGGATAACGGTCCTTGACGGTTATGGCATTTACTGCGCGATAATCGATGCACATACGCAACGTACCGTCAGGCTTTGGCACGAATAATACTGGTGAGCCGAAATTGCTTCGAGAGGGCTGAATCCAACCGCAGCGAATTGCCTTGTCTATTTGCCTCCGAAGCTCCTCCTCTTCGCGCGGAGAGATGCGATACGGTGAACGGAACGGTATTTTGCCAGTTGGGTCCGTTTTAATTTCGAAATCAGCCTGCCTCCCTTTCTGCGAATTTGCATAAGTTGGCTCGCCAAAGAGGCCCTGGAATTCTCTCAACATTTCTTGAAACTCTCCTGGTGGCCCGTCCGTGGGATTGGTGTCGCCATCCCCACGGTGGTGCACTTTAATCAAAAAGGCCCGTTGCAACAGGCGGGCCGATACGTTTTTTAGTTCCGTCTTCCGTATGATGTGGATGCCCATGAATTTGGCCTGCTCCATTATACTTTCGTCGACGTCCAAGGGGCGTAAGCCCGGTAGGTAGTGAACTCGGCCATCCTCTCTTTCCTCCCAGAGGTTATCAGCGATCCACATCTCGTTACTGTCATGGTCGATTTGATAACGGCGATTTATGTCGCGCATCCATCTTTTGCCTAGCACAATATCAAAGCCTTTGACGTCATAGACCGTAAATTCTGCCTCGTAGACGTATGACGAACCAAGTCGTAGTTTCAATTTGACTCGTTGGCGTTTCTCTATGCCGTCCTCTGCATTGACATTGGCGGTCTCCACAATCATCCATCCCGCATCTTTTGTCTTTAGGGCGGCTCCTTGACGTTTCAGCTCATCAAGAAACTTCCGACCGACGTAGTTCTCTGACGCACCATTGTCCTTCACAACTCTTGCTTTCTTGCTGCTCCACCATCCCCGCTCTGTTTGGTATCGTACTTTGCCATTAAACCTTAGCAGATCGACCACTGCGTCGTCCAGTTTACTGACTTTCAAGTGGTGGTAACGGGTGAAAAATTTGAATTGACTATCTGGCACATGCTTGCCACCCTTTTTTGACGATACCGTACATGATGGTGTTTTTACGGGAGGTACAGCCGCAGCTACTGACCTCCTTTGACTTTTCCCGTCTCAGCATCCGAATCTGAAAGACTCTCCAACTCGCTTTCCGCCTCACTGTCCGACTCCTGCTTGACTTCCTTCTCCTCGGCGAGCCTACCACTCTCTTTTCGGCTGGTCGGCGCACCTCCCTTTTTCTTGTCCTTGCGCGGGCGGCCAGACTTAGCTTTCGGGGCATCTTTGCTGACCAAAGCTTGCTCGAGTAACTTCTTCATCAAGTCGCGGTTTGGGCAGTTGCGAGAGATATGGCCCATCTGACCGCAGTTATAACAGGTTAAACCGTCTTCTTTGGCCGTGCCAGTTGTGCCAGTTGTATCGCTTTTCTTGGATTCCATTTTTTTGGCTGAGGCTTTCGTAGTTGTACTAGTGTTCGCGTTGGAGCCACTTGCAGGTTGAGATTTGTTGAGAGACGTGTCCAATGCAGCAAGATGCTCCATGCGCTGCTCAAGGGTTGGAGTCCTATCGCGCATGCCAATATACCGAACTAAATCTTTGTAAACTCCCTGGTTGCCCTTTTCAATCTTGTATCCATAAGCGTCGGCTAACATTTCGGCTGGCATCGGCTGGTGCGGGTCCAACTTCGAACGGAGGCGACGGAAACGCTCGTTAAACTCTGTGACGCGTTCTCCCTTCTTCAGGCTCAGCTCCTCCCATTCGCGTTTGACCAGATCCAAGGCGTTGGACGGAATATACTTAGCTTTCAACTCCGTGCAAAAGGTGGACCATTCGATAGGCGTACTTATTGGGAAACGATGCATGGCCCAGGTTGCTGCGTCGCCTTTCAGCTGTAGCACTGCTTGCTCTCCCCAACCCGTAGTGCCGACCCATCCGATGGCTTGGGCTGCATTCTTGAAGTGTCGTTCCAAAGCAAACAGGAATGCAGTGACATCATCCAGGGTTCGTTTGCCATCATACGTCGGAAGGTTAGACGATTTGACGGAGAAGCCACGGCTTCCTGACGGGCCAGGGGTCGGTTCGAAGGAGCCACGGTTTCCAGATAAGGGTGGGGTCGGTTCGGAGAAGACGTTGGGCGCCGGAGTCGCATTTACTTGGTTAGTCGTAAGTCTTTGAATGACGCGCTCGAAAGCTCTCAACTCGGATTCGAGCTCGCTTTTCTCGGAGGAGAGACTTTTGACTTGGTGCAGCAGCATATCTTTTTCTAGCCGGAGCTGTGCGACGGCGGTGTGGTCGACGGTGTGTTCCGGTTCTGACTTGCACTTCTCTAGCCGCCTCTCCAATTTGGCAGTGCGACGCTTCTCGATCCGGAGCTCTTCCTCCAACTCGTCTATTTCTTGGTGAGCTGCCGCTAACTCCTTGTTCGGTCCTTCAACAGGCTCAGCAGCCTCCAACTCCTTGACTTTAGCGGCTAAGCTTTCGTTGAGTTCGCAAACCTTGGAGAATTTTTCGGCTTGTTCGAGACTCTCCGATAGGCCAGCATCGATGATTTCTAGCTGGACGTCCTCCGTAGCCTTGATCCAGTTGATTGCTTGATCAGACAAGTGCCCTGGGCCGTCGTCGATGATCTTCTTTCGTTCCGTAACGTATTCTGCCGTGCGAAGTTCTGCAGGTTCGAAGCCCGCGGTGGCCAAGGTAGCGAACTTGCTGCTGAACCTAATTGACTCGGCTTGGTCGATTTTGTCCTTAAAACTGACATCCTGCGTGTCGTGTGCGTCGTAAGTAGCAGGAATGGTTGCGAAGTCGGAGGACGCGTGCGAAGCCTCCGAGCGGCCGGCGTTCCACTGGTTCGAGGGTAAACCGGGTGAATCAACCATCGTGCGTTGTTTTCGATCACTTCTGATGCTTATGAGGCCGTCAGAAGTCGAGTGTTGCTACCAATGTGGGTAAAGAGACTCTTTCGTACGTGTAGAAGTGAATGTTATTGGTGATGCAGCCGAAGTCCCGCCAAAGCTAACTACGGGAGCGGCCCGCAGAGCCGCACTAATGCAGCAGAGCCGCACCCTAACATGACCACCTGCAATTAGTTTGCTTTTTACTTGTTTTCTCATATAGAAAACAATACAATATTTTTGACAATAATCTTTGTTTACCTTGGTAATTCTAAATCAAATTTCCTTGCATTTTGACTTCATCATTCCTGTATTGAAAACCTTGGTTTTGATAAACCCTAATATTTCAATTCTTAAAATCTTGATAGAAAGTAACCTGAAATGCTAAAAGTTCAATCTACATTCAAAGTTTAGTCTTATTAGGATATTTGCAGATTTATTTTGACATCAGTAAATACTGGAAAGAGCCTTAAAGTGATGCAAACAGTTGTTTGATATAATAATTTTTGAATTTAAAATTGAGTATTATTAATGAAAGTCAAGCTGCTAGAGTATCAAAAAAAATACAAGAGTATTAAATAAAAAAAATAAAAAAGAAAAAAGAAAACAAAAAGTAAAAAAAAGAGTAAAAGGAGAAA
Source organism: Trichophaea hybrida (assembly GCA_015178995.1). Classification (NCBI taxonomy): domain Eukaryota; kingdom Fungi; phylum Ascomycota; class Pezizomycetes; order Pezizales; family Pyronemataceae; genus Trichophaea; species Trichophaea hybrida. Next base: position 37,622 of record WHVE01000570.1, read on the forward strand.
AACAAAAAAAAAAAGTATAACTTACAATATATCAATATATGACTTTTGAATTACTTAAAGTAAAAAGTTATAAATAAATATGAGTCTATAAGAAATACAAGAAATACAAGAAAATGCAAGTAATAAATTATAAAGTGTAAGTTAAAAAAACCATACAAATTAAAAGTAAGATAATACAAACTTTCAGGTAAAAATTTCCCCTCCTTTTTTCCTATTGTTAATACCTTGAAGTAAACTTCAAAGCACGCCAAGGCGTCAAGAAAAGAATTACCCGAACTGGCAGTCTCGGCGGTAAGGATTCGAATTGGGAACTAACCTGCACACACACAATGAGTGGTAGTCTCGAACCACTGCTTGGCGCAAAGTGCGGCTCTACACACCTTACAGATTTGGCGGACTGGACTGAGTGACAGGGTTTAGGATATTTGTGCAACACGAGACGCGAGTGACGACAAAACAATCGCGCGTTCATTGCTTCACCTATCCATCCTCCAGTCCCACCAACCAACCTTATTCACCGTTTTTGCTAAGGGCTTACTGATGTGAGTAGCTTAGAGAACGATTGCCACAGATAATCCCTCTTCTTATCTGTTTATCTGCACCATTCTCTCGAAAATGGCCTCTGCATCATCAGGTCTCCGACGAGGCTCCAATAGGGAGTCTGTCGCAGCATCAAGCTCACGAAATCGCGCATATTCTGTGCGGGGTACAAATTCCCCACCTCTTCGAAAACCATCGTCCCGGTCTATAGCTGCCGCTGGCGAGACCCGAAGGACTGAGCGCACCCATACCACCACTACAACTGTTACTGCCACCAAGAAGAGATCACCAGTGAAGCAGGATTTCAGGTTATCCCAGAGGTCAGCAGGTTACGAGGGCCGAAGGCCAACCGCAGCTACCCCACCAGCTCCACCAGGCAGGCTCCCCCGAAACCGTACACAGTTAGATTTGTCATACTTATTCTACTTTAGCCTTATCATGGCTTCCAGAAGCCTTTCTCGTGCCCCACACGGCAGCACCCTTAGGATCCAGAATTTCGGTTCCCCCGTTGTCGTCCGAACTGCCTCCAAACAAAGCGCCGATACCGCTGGACGGAATGGACATTGAAATGCAAGAGGCATCGATACTGGAGGATCTGCTATACGTCTTTATGGTAGGTTTGCATTGTCTCATCGGCTAAACATAAGTTGACTTTGTTCGAATTAAAGGGCTTCGAAGGGCAGTACATCCGTTTCAGGGATGACTACAATCCTGCGAACGAAAACGATCGCCTCTTGGGCCCTCAGTACAAGATATCTCCGGGGTTGGATCCGTCATTGTGGGATCTCACGACTACAATGCTAAAGATAGCAACATACTATGGTGCCGTGGAAGCTTTCGTGGAGGTGCAGTCAAGGGAGGAGTTTGGAGTTGTCAACCATGCACTCAGCGCCGCAGTACGGAAATTATTGAGAGACTATCTCGTGCTGATAGGCCAATTTGAACACCAATTCCTCACCAGTCCTTCGTTCACTTTACATCTGCTTCATCTACACACTATGCCGACTTCCAATATGCTATCTCAGCTGTATTCACTGGCCAAAGAAATCTTGAAAAAGAATTCGATGCTAGAGGAAGATGATGAAGATGACTCCATGGATGACTTTGATGATGTGGACAATATTATTGAGGCTCTGAGGGAGGGTAATGATGGAGGTGCGCGGCTACCAGGTTCGAAGATATGTAGAGGAGGTTCTGTTCTGGCGTTGTTGACGCAAAGATTATCATCGATGGCTGGTGACCCCGCCGCGAGGTCATTACTGAGTTTGCTACTACGAGAAGCGTCAAGGCCGTACATGAATATGTTGAATGAATGGCTGCACAGGGGTGTGATACGTGATCCTCACTCAGAATTTCTCATCAAGGAGGCAAAGAGCATCAGGAGAGAAAGGCTGGAGGAAGACTATACAGATGAGTACTGGGAAAAGAGGTATACAGTGAGACTGGATGATGTTCCACCACAGCTTGAAGCAGTGAAAGACAAGGTTCTGCTCGCTGGAAAGTATCTCAATGTTGTGAGAGAATGTGGTGGAGTGGATGTGAGTAAAGAGATGGTCGATATTCCTAGGACATTTGAAGACATAAAGTGTGTTTTTCCTTCCATTGAATCTTTATCATTGAAACGTAAGAGACTGATTTGTATAGGTTTTTGGATAATGTCAATTCTGCATATGCTCATGCTAATACATCATTACTCGAACTCCTACTGACGACCCACGCACTTCCAGCGCGCCTTAAGTCATTGAAGCACTACTTCTTCCTTGATCGGGCGGACTTTTTTCAATATTTTCTAGATATTTCCAATGCGGAACTTAGTAAACCGGCAAAGAAAATCAACATCGGCAAGCTCCAGTCTCTTTTTGACCTGGCGCTTCGTCAACCCGGATCTATCGCGGCATCGGATCCATTCAAGGAAGATGTGAAGGTCAGGATGAACGAAGTGGACTTGACAAAGTGGCTCATGCGGGTTGTCAGCGTATCAGGCATGGATGAGAATGCCATGTCACTAGATGCCACAACTCACCAGGCTTCCGTGCCCAACCAAGACGAGAAGCCCATCACCGGACACTATGCGTTGGAGCTTGATTATAAAGTGCCTTTCCCTCTCTCACTTGTCATTTCTAGGAAGACGGTGCTACGATACCAATTGCTTTTCAGGCACCTATTGACGTTGCGGCATCTAGAAGGTCTCTTATCTACGTCTTGGAAGGAACATACAACAGTCTACACATGGAAGCACAGATCCAAATATCCGCAAGTCGAGCAATGGAAGCGTAGGGCGTGGAACTTACGATCACGAATGTTGGTTTTTGTGCAACAGCTGTTGTATTTTTGTACAATGGAGGTGGTTGAGCCAAATTGGTCTAAGTTGATGAAAAGGCTTGATGAAGTGAAAACTGTGGATCAGCTGATGCAGCATCATGTGGACTTTCTTGATACATGCCTCAAGGAATGCATGTTGACCAATTCTAAATTATTGAAGGTATACGCTGCCACCCCTCCAATTTTAGCCTTATGAAACTGACAAACGTCATCTTAGATCCATGCAAAACTCCTTACAACCTGTGCCATGTTCTCCTCCTACACCACTCATCTCTCTAGGTCCCTTATTGCTGCAGATCCGGAACTTGCTTCTCCCTCTGCGAGGTTCGAGGAGGGAGCAGAGAGTGTACCATTCGATCCCGAGAACATGGTTAAACTCAACGAAAACTTGGGTAAATACGAACACAACTTTGGTAGACATCTAAAGATACTGCTCGATGCCCTGAATTATTTTGCGGCCACAGAAACTGTTGTTCTTCTAAGTCTTTGTGCTAGATTGCAAATGGCACAGAGTAGGAACGAGTCGGAGTCTACAGAGCTGGTTGTTGCAGGATGATAAGTATGTTGATATCTTTTGCGTCCATTTCCCCTCTCTAGTATGTTTGGAGGACGTTTGGTTGCAATACTGCGAGCGTTTGGTCTACGGTTTTTTGTTATTTTACGTGGCGTTTGTTAGGAAGTGGAGTTGTATGTTGTGTCTATATTCTGAGGGTCCAGAGCCTTGTACAGTACTTGACGGAAGAGACCAAAGGTTCATAGAGTTGTAAGGACAACCCTGTATCATTGAGAGCAAGATATTCAGGCCGAAACCTTCTGCCTAGAGTACAGTCCCTATTCATTTATGTTAATGGATGAAGGCAGTTAATGACAAGCTTCTGCATTTCACCTCTTAGTAAATAAATAAATGTCAAATTCGGATTCGGAATGGTGTATTTTTCACCCCACCACTGCGCAGTAGACTAGATGCGAGATCTGGGCGGCGTCGTTGGTTGGCTTCACTAACACATCCCTGGACCCATCCTCAACCTCACTTCAAATCGACTACCTCAACCTCAGCTTCCCAGGCTCGGACTGACTGACCTACAACTTCCCCCCACATCACAGAGCAGCCGGTTTACTTTCAGCAGAAACACCCGACACCGCTTCTCCATCTTTATTACATCTCAGCATTATGAACCGTCAAGGTTTGACACCACCTGTTCCTCGCTATAGTCAATCCCCATCACAAGAATCAGGCCAAGCAGAGAGCTAACGCAAGGCCCGCCATCATTGCACATCGCATCGAAACAGGTCCAGCTCACAGACCGATGGGATTGGCATTTCCACCAGCAGCAACCGCTGCAGGGAGAGGCGCGCTTTCGAACGGCAAATTAGGTTCGCTTATCACTGTCGCCTTCAAAGCTTGCGGCGGGGTTTCGGGGTAAAGATCGAGGCAAGCTGACAGTCGCAATGGCATTTCAGGCGGATGGATAGGTGCACCACCACCAGGCGTACCGACGCTCGCAAACCGATCAGCTACAGGCCTTACTTTTTCGCAGAGCGTTGGCGGTTTGAGTCAGCCCAGCACTCCACTAGACATGAAGTCCGTCCGCGTGTTTGACGTTTTCTTGGTGTTGTCGCGGTTGCTGACGTGGAAGATTGGGGGAGATAGCGAGTTTCCCGCTCTCGGTGGTCAAACCCAATCAAACCCCGCTCAAGCATGGAGCCGGATAAATACGCAGAGCCCTCAGAATCGTGGATTATCTCAACAGCAGCAGCACCCCCATCAACCTCCAACGAGTCAGCAGCCGCAACACCTACAATCATCGCAGCAGCAGCATGACGGCTTCCCTAATGCGCAGAAGGACATATTCGCCAGGATGGATGATTACAGGATAGGAGGTATTGGCGTTGGCGGCGGAGGCGCACAGTCGCAAGGCCAGAACCAGGACAGTCAAATGCAACCGCAAGGTGTGATGGAGGACTTTCCAGCGCTGCCCAGAACACAACCCGGTAGTTTAGGAGTACTGGAAGAGAGGGGTCTTGGTGGATTGGGGCAGAGACAGGGCATGTCAAGTAGGCTATTGCCACATGTGGACGGTATGATGGGGCAGCAAGCTCCAATGGCATCAAGTGATGTTGAGAAGAAGGTTAGCAGCTCCGGGTGGTCAAGAATACTAGGCAGAACGCTAGGGAGTTATCTTGAGGTGGCCGACTAACTGATTTAGAATATCCTGAAAGCTGCAACGATCAATGGAGCGCCTGGTTTGTCGAATAACCCTCCATCGACACTCGCTCTAGGGTCGCAACAACCACCACGTCCTTCGCCAGCACCAGGGCTCACTCATCCTAGCCAACTGCAGCCCCAACCCCAGCAAACGTTACAAAAGCCAGGGGGCATCAATGGTGACAGTCCCTCAATAAGTCAAATCGGAACCCCTCCAAACACGGTATCGGAAGACGACAGATTTGGTTTGAGTGGTCTATTTAATGCCATGAGAGGTGATGCTGGAGAAGGCTCGTCACTGGCAAAAGGACAAGATTTGATGATGTTGGGCTTGGATATTAACTCTCCTGAGTGAGCATCTTGGTCTGTATGTTGCTGGTTGAAAGTTAACTGATATACTAGCGGTGCTCTATGGCCATCATTTGCATCGCCGTTTGCAGAGTTGGAGGCTACAGCTGTGGAGCCTGAGTATCAGTTGCCGAATTGCTATACTGTGGTCAATACCCAACCCGTACACTCGAAGATTGGAAGCTTCTCTGATGAGACGCTGTTCTATGTATTTTATACCATGCCACGAGATATTATGCAGGAAGTAGTGGTCGCAGAACTGTATGACCTTCCCAACGCTTGACTATTGATAGAAAAGTCGGTTTACTGACCAGGTTATGAATACAGGGCGGCCAGAAACTGGAGGTACCATATGCTGCATAGGTTATGGATGACGAAAGACAACACCGCGCAGGTTGAGCAGTTTTCGGAAATAGCAGAGAAGGGTATTTATGTGTTTTTTGACCCCACGACGTGGGAGAGAGTGAGGGTAATCATGAAATGTTACCGCCCACTGGAGGAATACCTGAACTAACAAGGTGTCGAACTTACAGAAAGAAATAGTGCTGGAGTACTCTCATCTTGACCCCAGGACAACGGGCACATACATGGGCCTTAGCACGGGAGTTGGACCTTTGGCAGGTGTATCGGCGCATAATTCAGGTGATTGTTGAAGGAGAGCGCAACGTACATTTGAATTGCAAGGCGTTCTGTTACTACGTCCGTACTGTTTGCGGTATGATATGTGCTTTACTTGTGGAGCACTCTGGTGTATTCTTTTCGTTCATAAGTTTCACGGACGGGGGTGCAGGCGACATGGAATGACGAATTTCAGTCATGGATGAATTGGGATTGCTGATTAAATACCGGAAGATAAGCGTTGTCGCGACATCTGAAATCGAACAGCAGCACATCGTAAGTCCGGCATATGCATGTAGTGCCTTTTGATATCCGGGGATCACGTAGGTTGTTGCAAGGATAGTGATAAGTTCGACCGAGAGCGACCACAGATACGGGACTATAGATACGCACTTGGATCCGTAGGTACTAAGTAACTCCGAGTTTAGAATCATGTTTTTCTGCTAAATACCATGACCGCTGTCTCGCTCCGACATCCGTGCATCTAGCAACCACCATCTACTAGTAGCGCCTTCCCCAGCCTTTCTCCAGAATCTGCATCGTCACTTTCCCACCACACTGCGTTTTTCTGCAAATCCAGAAGAATATTGGTGGCATGTCCGCGCCTGACCCTCAATCCCTCCCTCTTGTCAACCCCGGCGTCGCTCAGATGGAGAAACCTACTGCACCTGTGCCTTCCATGACGATTGCGCCAAAGATCACCGGGCGCTCGAAGGTACTGCAAAGGCTTGCTGCTGATGCTGCTAGTGCAGGTGCTGCGACACTATTTATTTCTCCCGGTATGTGTTTATCAGCCCCGCAGTACGACGAGTGAGTTAATTAATGTGATGCTGTGAAGTTATCTGCTTGATTGATAGGTATTCTTTGTTTCTTGTTTCTTGTGGCTCGGAGTTGGCGCGTGGGGATTTTCGACAATGAAACGACACCGGCTGATGCAGAACGGTTTATAGGAGTATTATGGAGAATGCGTCTGGAAAGACAAAATCAGTGCTTGAGAGTGCAAAGAACTCGTTTAAAACGATCCTGACGAAACCACATCTGTTTTTCTTTTCGAAGCCGTTTGCGCTCATATATGTGAGTGACTCTGGTTCATCGTGGGTGGATGAAGACGGAGGACTGATTACGATGGATCCAGATGACGTATTTCGGAACGTATCTGACGGCCAATATTATCGATACTGCCAGCTCAATGAGAAAGGGTACCAATATCAAGACGGTGACGACGGGTACCGAGAAGTTTGTTGCTACTTCGGCGTTGGTATTCCCTATTCGTCGTTTCTCGGATTGTGCTGACACTTTTGAACAGAACAAACATGTCTCTCGGTCTCATCAAAGATCGAAACTTTGCACGCCTCTTTGGAACGGGTTCTCCACGGCCTGTACCCCTCCCTACCTTCATCCTCTTCTCAGCGAGAGACGCAATGACCATTGGTTTCTCCTTCAACATTCCTCCTCGGCTCACACCATACATTCCCACCAACCCGTTGATGAAGCCGGAAAGCTGTGCACAATTTTTGGCGCCTGCTGCGTGTCAGATTCTCAGCACCCCGATGCACCTACTTGGGTTGGATTTATATAATCGGGGAGAGAAGCCAGGGTGGAAACAGAGATTGCAGTTCATCAAGTCTAACTATACGCAGAGTGTCCTGGCAAGGATGTGTAGGATTATCCCAGCATTTGGATTCGGTGGTGTGGCAAATGCGGAGATGAGGAGGAACCTGATGGATATGATACAAAAGAGTACATAGAACCATGCTTTATGGTGAGCAGCATTCAATTAGATGCTGACGACGAGTTTTCGGGATTTTTCTGGTTTTGCAGCATTCCCGGGGGGGGGGTTTAGAAAGGAAGGGAGGCGTTTACCAGTTTGCTTATTTCTTTTATTTTTCTTGGAGGCGGTTTTACCTTTGACGGTATTATGATATCACGACAAGATTTTCCAGGTCGGTTTGTTCTACAAACTCTGGTTTGGCTCATTGGTTATTCAAGTGCGTTTCATTCTTGGTATGATTTTAGGAATACGGTATGGTCAGTATAGACGGACTGGATGGGTTGTAACATAAAGTGCTTAAGTAGAGAGGAGGGGAGGATCAATATGTAGAATTAAAAGCAATTGTCATGTAGAGTAAGTTTTGAGTTTAAGTAACACAATATATCACTCTTCTTGTTAAAGTACTTTACTGCGAGTAGTTCCCCGCTCCAATCTCGTGAGTACAAACAGAGCCGCAACTAACAACAACACCACCACTTCCCTGCCACCTGCTACCTGCCAGCACTCATGTTCTGTCTGTTGAAACCCTATCCTCTTCATTCATCACTTTGTGTCCACCTTGCACTCCTTCCATCATAACCACTGCCGATAGCAGCAGCAGCAGCTTTACTCTTTAGCTACCGTCCTTCTTTCCTCTCCCTCCCTCCTCCACCTCGTATAATGCCGCCCGCACGCTCGCGCAACAACCAGGACGACTCGCGCTCTGACATCTCTGCCCACGCCACTGGCAACGGTAGAGGTGGTAGCAAGCCACAACCAAGCATTAATGACAAACGACGGCCTGCAAACAATGTGCCTCCCCCGGCCCTGGAGAAGCAGACTAGTAGTGGTGCTGTCAACGCGAATGGATCGCATGCGCATGAGGGGATTGAGGGTGTACGTGTTGCGCTTTTCCCTCCCCAACTCTGCACATTCCTTCTGTCCTTTCCACCCCGCTTCTCCCAAACTCAACGCGTTTTGCTGATTGCTTACACGCGCAACAATAGATGGGCTGGGATGACATCCCTCTCAATGTCCTTCACAACTATAGACAAGCGTACCGGCTTCCCGTTCCCTCGGCATCTAGTAGCTATCGGAATATCGTCCTCTCGGCGGGTATTGGGAAGAAGACGCCAAGTCGTGTTAAGGCGCGGATCAGTCGTGATGCTCTTGCGACGGCTGTAAGGAAGAACTTCAATGCACAGCCCATACAGGAGAATGAAGTTATTGTCAACTTCTTGTATACTGTCAAGAATCAAGGTGGATTTTCGTGTGCAGTGGAGTTTGTGGGAAAAGTCTAACATTGGGAGCAGACAAGAAATTCCGGCTGAGATTTCCGCCGCCATTGGGAAAGTAATCAATGGACGGATATCATGTCAGACCCACCCATTGCGTCAGCCCGAACCGGCGGTGTTGACTTGAACTATGATTGACGGTTCGGACGGTATTGGTGTCCTTACTTCTCTATCATCCACCAATTGGAACCTGATTCGCAATCACGCATATTCTCCGTCTAGCTAACCGATTGTTTGTACATTCAGCGGCGCTATCCCTTTTCTTTGACTCTACGGGCGCATTTGGAACAGGTTTGGTTGTCTATTGGTACTGCATCTTCGGTTTTCTACCTTGCGTCTTTGGCGGTTCTTTGGTCTTAATGCTTTCTGACATTACCTTGGCTTACCAACCTCACCCAATTGGCTGTCACGGGCTTCTTGTTATCACTAGTTGGCGTTACTTATTTGGTAGTTGGGCGGGTATATCTGATTTGGTCTATTTGATTTCTGTTATCTTCGGAGTTTGTTGAAAAAATTGAGTTCACAAAAGTAATGTGATACTAAAGTGGCCTGTTGCTGAGTTAATTGTTCAAGGGATCACAACAAGTCGCGCACTGCTGCTGTTCACCACGCCCAACTCCGGCTGGCGACTCCGATTTCGGTAAAGCAAGGACCCAACGGGCTGTCAAAAGCACGTGGCTACGGATAGACGTCTTGGCAAGAAACCCGGACGCGCTTCAAGTCCCTCATTCTCTCATTCAAGTACTGCTATCTACGCCACCGGCTATGAGTCAGTAACGACAACTAGTACGCTCGATTGGTTCATTGGAGAGCTACAAATTTTTATCATTCCTCATCATAGCTCTGCATTGTCAAAGATCCGGCATTACGTTCGATGACTGGGCTGTAGTCTACACCACATCTTCGACCGGATCTCATTGATTAGATCCAGTTTGTCAGGGATGACGAAGCCGAATATTCACAATTCAAACCTTCGCCACGCGATTCAATTCAAAGTCACCATAGACAATGTTTACAGTAGCATAATACTGTCCATTTTGTTAGGGGATTACCGGGCACCGCGGATACACGAGTCTGAACAGACCATGGATGGCCGCTATAGAGAATGATCTAGTGATATGAAGCGAGTCAAAATATGTATCAGATCCTGCTTGTCCAATAGCATCCGCCTTATCCACAACTGCATGGCCAGCGCTGGATATGTTCTAAGGGCTTCCTGTCAGACAGTTCGTGTATGCAGGGAGTGTGGAGAGTTTGTCGGGAGAGATAGTGGATACGCTGCATATCGTAATTGTGCTTCATGTCAAATAACATCGTCTCTGACTGACGCCGCACTTTCAAACCTCGGAACGACAAGAAAACGTACTGGTGGAATTCCTCGGTGGAAATAGATGGAACAATGCTGTTGAGTAGAGTTTCGGAGTATACTTTTGCAACTGACTTGAGAATTTACGAGCTGGATTCCATATGAAAACGTGCGATTACTAGCCGAGAATCCCGCCAGGATTGCATGCATCCCTGTGGGTCGAGTGACGGTTAGAACACCACCGTACACGCACAATCTTCTGATAAACGGTTGAAATTGGTCGAGACTACTCGACGCAGAATAATCCAGCATCCGAGTTCCAGTGACATTAGTGTCTACCAACCACACACTGCTGGGCTGCTATCCAATAATTATCACTGTGTATAGTCAACAGTTTTCGGAGAAGGTATGTGTATGGGTCGATTAAAGCATTAGGTCTATTGGGTCAGAAATTGTCTAGCGCAAAGCTGGTAATGTGAAAGTTTTGGATGGAGAAATGGACCATTGGGGCGTAAGGATGGGGAGGAAGTGTTGGGTTCCTGTAGAGTATACAACCATTGAGATAATGACTACCCTATCCACGACGGTGGCTCTTTGTGCTTGAATGAGCCTGTTTTCTGTGCTCTAGTTGCCCGGATAATCCGTTATTCCTTGCCCCTTCTAGAAGCTTCAACTAACATGTTTATATCGAGCTACGCGGATATGACATTCGATACCTGTTATCTGGTGGCGGAGTCTGAAGCGCTAATCCCAGGGTTGGATGGGTCACTGGGGGCATAGGTACTCAATCATATGCTAATCAGGATTCAGAAGTGAACAAATGGAAATCGTTAAGCCGTTCCACTGGCTGGGCGGTCCAACTCTCTTCGATATATGTTGAATACAGTGCTAATAATACTAGTTTTGGGGAGGTCGAGTGATATCATAAGGAATCATTCGTCAACCCGCTAAACGCGGTGTGAGGTTTATCCCGGTTGGCTCGCCTGTGCGCCTGCACCATGTTACCAAGTATCCAAGTGGAGGGGCTTTAAGTCCCGAAATTTCAAATTATTTCGGTTTCGGTTTCTTTATTGTGCTTTTGTTGGTGGTGTGATTCATGCACAGCCACCATAGATAGTGGCTTTTGTTTCCTCTCACTTGGGGTCGCTCCCATATTTTTTTCTTTCGCAATTTTGGGCAGACGATTGGTTTCTAAGGGTCTTGCACTTGTATCTAGGTAGCATGTGAATTCTGCACCCCGCGATGACTATCTTTTCGATAGAAAACGATAAACGAACGGGATGGCTTCGGTCCCGAATCCCGGCTTCCCAACTGGATTCTGTTGAATGGAACTTAAACCGGTTGCCTGTGATTGGTGGCAATGAGGCGTGAGATCTGAGACTAGCGGTTACGGACCGAGGAAACGAGAATTCGTAGATCTAGGGCTGCGAAGGGAATCAGGGAAATTTGTCGGGCTTCTGGAAGGTTTGTGTGCCTCCTTTGCTGTTGTTGGGTCGTAATGCTGCATCATGCACCTTCATACTAAGTACATATTGCCGAAATAATGCCGTCGGTTTTTCCGAGCACTTTGTCTAGTCTGTCAGCCGGCTTCTTTTTCGCTAGCGCGTTGCCTCAGCAAAATCACAAAGCCTACACTTTGTCGTTCTCCATCAATTCATTGCAGGTTTTTTCTTCCTCATGGTTGCTAAATGAGGTGATTTTCATAATTCTTTAGTGATGCTCGGGAATTTAGCTTGCCACAGTTTTTTACTGAACTAGTGCGATTGGCTCGGGCGCCAGGTTTGTTGTGTGTGTACCACACCCATTTTGGGATTTGTTGAGGCTCGGTCTCCTGTTGGGATTGAGGCTATGCCAAGTACGGTTGGATAAACCACCGAGACGCTGTAGGTTCCTCGTCCAAACTTGAATGTGTACGCTTAGGCATAGACAGGTACGCACGCACCAGCGCCTGGATAAAAAGACATTACTTTCTCCTTCTGCTTCTTCCATTCCTCTCTCTCCTCCACTCGCTCACTCAACAGGAAGAAAGGTTAAGGTGAAGAACAATAGCAAGCAGCAGAAGAAGCTCTGATAAGCTTCCGTCTGTCCACTTCGACAAGACCGACCCATTTCTCTCTTTTCTCCTCCTATTACACCCTGTCGACGAGTCTGGAATCACCACCATCACAACCTTCGACGATGGGTGCTGCTGCCGAAGCTCCAATGTCGGCTGCCGACGCTGCGAAAGCAGCATACGAACTCCGGAAAGCAAATGCGATTGCCAGAGCCAACCGGCCTCACATCACTGACCAGGTAAACTTTTACTCCTAACCTTCTTGGTTCGAACAGAAATTCTAACAAATTTTCGCAGCCGATGACAATGAAGAATTGGTGGAGACATCTGAATCTTTTGAACATCTACTTGATCATCATTGTTCCTTTGTTGGGTCTTTGGGCCGCTTGGTACACTCCTCTCACAAGAGCTACCCTTATATGGTCAATTGTCTACTATTTCAACACTGGTCTCGGCATCACGGCTGGTAAGTGCCTTTACTTGTTACAATATGAGTAGTAACTGACTTATTTCAAAGGATATCACCGCCTTTGGGCTCACACCTCTTATTCGGCTACCTGGCCCTTGAAGGTCTACCTTGCGGCTGTTGGCGGTGGTGCTGTTGAAGGCTCAATTAGATGGTGGTCCCGGGATCATCGTGCGCATCACAGATACACCGATACCGACAAGGACCCCTACAGTGTCCGCAAGGGTCTTTTGTACTCTCACGTTGGATGGATGGTCATGAAGCAGAACCCCAAGAGAATCGGCCGTACCGATATCTCCGATTTGAACGAGGATGCCGTCGTTGTCTGGCAGCACAAATATTACCTCTGGGTTGTTGCCTTCATGGGATTGGTGTTCCCTGCGATGGTTGCTGGGCTCGGATGGGGTGATTGGAAGGGAGGATTCATCTACGCTGGTATTCTCCGTATTTTCTTCGTCCAGCAGGCCACTTTCTGTGTCAACTCTCTCGCACACTGGCTCGGTGACCAGCCTTTTGATGACCGCAACTCCCCCCGCGATCACGTCATCACTGCCCTCGTTACCCTCGGAGAGGGATATCACAACTTTCACCACGAATTCCCTAGCGACTACCGCAATGCTATCGAATGGCATCAGTATGATCCTACCAAGTGGACCATCTGGATGTGGAAGCAGCTTGGCCTTGCTTACGACTTGAAGCAATTCCGTTCCAACGAAATCGAGAAGGGTCGCATTCAGCAGCTCCAGAAGAAGATTGACCGCAAGCGCGCTACATTGGACTGGGGTATTCCTCTAGAGCAGCTTCCCGTTATGGAATTTGAAGAGTTCCAGGAGGAATGCCGCAACGGACGTGCTCTCACCCTCATTGCTGGTGTTGTACATGATGTCACAGACTTCATCAAGGATCACCCTGGAGGAAAGGCCATGATCAACTCTGGAATCGGAAAGGATGCTACCGCCATTTTCAACGGTGGTGTCTACGACCACTCCAACGCCGCCCACAACTTGCTCTCCAACTTCCGTGTCGCCGTTGTCCGAGGTGGCTGCGAAGTTGAGATTTGGAAACAGGCTACCAAGGAAAATAAGGAGGCAGTACCTGCTGTTGATTCCAGCGGCAAGAGGATTGTTCGTGCTGGTCAACAGGTTACGAGAATGGCCGAGCCATTGGTTGCTGCACCAGCGTCATAGAATCTTTGGGTCTTTTGTTTCATTGCTTGTACAGTACGTGGTCGCATGAGGCCGCTTTGGTTATGATTTCTACAGAGTACGTCTTAGGGCGACTAGCAAAAAAGTTGTAGAGGAATGGGATGTGAGATGGAGATATCCAGCCGTGGCTGTGGTGTCAGTTTCTTTGATTTTTGTGTTCATTATATGGGTCTACGGCGTTTGTCTGTTTGCTGTGGTGTTACGACATGTGTGCATATTACATTCTTTTTTTTCTTGGGGTTGGTTGTGCCATATTATTGGCCATTCTTTCTATCTCGTAATAGGTGATCATCCAATTTTCGAGAATGAGTGGCAGAGAAAAAATTATATAGGGAGAGGGGTCTAGATACTACACATTATCGAGAATATTACTCCTTTCCCCAGGTCTTAAAAATAACAATACCTCGCCTTTTGTGACCATGAATACCAACCAGTATGTTCTGTTCTCTTACTCGCAGTCGAAACCGAAAACCGGATGCTTTGGCCGTCGTCTCCCCCTTGTGGTTTGTCGATTTACCCCAACTTTAATCTCTTTCTAAGAATAAACCATCGTACTAACAATTTCGATTCTCTCGCTTAATAAAGTACTCTATTCAACAAGTCATGAAGGAAACAGAGGGGAGATAATTGGCGGCACGTCAACTCCAAGCCAATGATATTGTTCCAGTTCCAATTCCTAGCTTTCGAGCAGTAGTTAGAGAATAAGATCACAAGATGTACTCTAGAAAAAGGCATTCACCCAGAAAAAAATTTCAGAGAGAATACCGCATAAATCCCAACAAATATTGAGATTAGGATCGGCTTTTGGGCCCCCACAGGAAAACTCCCATAGCCTAATAAACTAAGATCCTTAAATACGCAGGACTGGAAAAAAACCGCTGTAAACGTTGGTCTGGTGCCCTCCCTAGATAAAGCAGATATGTATCACAACTACCATTCATTCTGTTAAATCAACGTACCTAGACACCTAGAGGTAAGCCTCGAATAGGTATTGTACATATCATAAGTCAATCGACGCAATATACTGTACTATGGGATAAAACTAAGGCGAAAAAGAAATGATCGGTACAAGTTTTGAGCCTGCGATTAGCCAAGGTGAGCACCAGATATGCGATTCTATGGTTCTTAGTATTAAACCCACATCTCCAAAATACTCAATGCTGTGACTATAATACACACCAATTTTGACCCGATAAACACCGTTTATCCAGGATTTTATTTCATGAAGCAGCAGATCCGGACCTGATGAAAGCAATACTCAAAACAAGATAATCCCCAACTCCGCACTCTATGTCATCATCACAGTGCAACATGAAACAAGCAAAACTAGATATCACCAGCCCCATCTAACTGTCAAACGTACATGTACAGGTCTTATCGTTTGTTTCGGCCACTTCGTCGGCGTTGCGGTCCCAACTGCTTTGCGAAATGCTATTCCTCAACGACAGTGATATTAGGCAACGCCGAAAAATCCATCCCTGTGTTGCTACCATCACCTCCTACACCTTCATCCCCACTCATCATCACAGCGGAATCGTCCCCTCTTGATATTCCTCCCGCCATGCCATCATCACTCGCTGGCAGATCTGGGTATCTAAGTCTTGGACTCTGTACGCCCATCAGTCGGTTAGTCATTATTACCCTTTAGGAGCCATACTGAAAGGGACTTACGCTTGGTGCTGTTGACCCTGGCTTCGCTGACGAAGCTGCTTGGTTCATCTCCTTACAGAGGTTTGTGGCTTTGCTTATCAAATCCCTTCTATAAACTTTCGTCGATTTTGCACGGAGTGGAAGGTCAAGATCCATCTTCACTCCTCCCATGGGTGGCGCAGACGCAACTACAGGTGCCGAAGTGGTGTTGGCAGGTGATGCATCAAACATCATGTTCTTCAGACTCATTGGATTCAATTGTTGCTCCTTTTCCTGCTCCAGAATTCCAGGGACCAATTCTTGATACAACTTTGCATATGTATCCGCCAGGAGATCGTCAATGGCGGGATTCTTTGCCAGACCGCCGTTAAGACGCCGAAGCTCAAAAACTTCTCTCAGCAGGCCAATTGTTGGCGATGGCGAATCCTTAGGGCTATTACAATAGGCGTCCAGTTTCTGGGACTGTGTAGTAAATTCGTCCCACAGCACATTCTTGAACACTTCGTCTTCGAAAAAGTTGGGTACTTCGCCTGTACGCCGCAAACATTCAATGTATTTCTCAAACACAAGACTCCAGACCTCAGTGTGCTTATACATCCCATGAGGCACACGTCTCAAACGTTTTGAGAGGGCCTCAATGGTGGTGCGATCTCCGACCTGTTCAAGGAGTTCAGCATAGAACATAGTGTATTGTGATGCATAGATGAAATGGCGGCCAGGACGCTCAAACTCTGGTTTCCAGATTGAGAGTTGGACCCCTCTGTGGGACCATAGCGCACCAAACTCGGCACGAGCACCGGCTAGGTCG
This sequence comes from Trichophaea hybrida, assembly GCA_015178995.1. Classification (NCBI taxonomy): domain Eukaryota; kingdom Fungi; phylum Ascomycota; class Pezizomycetes; order Pezizales; family Pyronemataceae; genus Trichophaea; species Trichophaea hybrida. The sequence continues at coordinate 54,189 of WHVE01000570.1, forward strand.
TTAAGCTCATCGTATTTGAGTCGCGCTATTCGGTTGGTCATACGGTGATGCCACTTCGGCTTGTCTGCCGATTTCATCTTTTTGAGAACTTCTAGTGCGTACATCACAAATGATTCGCGACTTTCGACATGATCTATTCCTTTAGAGAAACGGCTTGCCTCCAAAATTTCGCACGCACGTTTAGGATCCAATTTGTTTGCGAGAACGTATTTGGTGGCGGATGAGATCAATTTGTGATGCGGTTCGAAGATTGTTTCGCTGCTTTTCTCAGGGCAGACTTTGATTGATTCGACATAGTTCTGGAGGACGTCTTCGGCGGGGTATGCTTCAATATATGCCTGGAGCTTGCCCATACATTTACCAATCATGTAATGATTCTTCCAATTATCTTCGCCGTCCTTTAATGCCCTTTGAAACAGTAGTAAAGCGTATCGTAATGCGGCTTCGGGATTCAATTCGGTATGTGGGCGGTTGGTATACAGTCCTTGCAACTGACGGCCGGAGAAGTATCTTACGCAACCATCCAACCAGAAGCTCTGTAAGTTCATTGGAGGCCTGCTAGCAGAGTATATTCGGTAGCCAAAATCGGTGAACAACTCGGACAGTGTCTTCCTGGTCTCAACATCATTGCTTGCGTATCGAACAGCGAGAGACACAGCCATCATGTAGCACAAGATAGTCCTCTACCAAGTCGAATCAGTAACAGATTCTCCGAAATGAAGACTAGGGTTACACGTACACGCTCCAAAAGCGTAAGTTCGTCCTTCTTTGTGTTCATATACTCCGCACTCCAGGTTTGTGCCTCATCCATCTGAATCTCAAAGGTTTGAGCTACACGATACCATGTCTCCCAGCCATTTGGATTGCAGATAAGATCGCGTCTGAAAAACTGGATGGCGGTCTCCAGCTCATCTCCCCGCAAGATCCCAACCCTCTTGGTATATCTCAGTGGGTAGAGAGCAACTTTACCTAGCAGAAAATATATGCCCTTCGACGATATCTCCTTCCATTCACCAAAGATTTCGACGGTAGAAATGTCAACTTTGCCCTTTAAACAGCCATATAATTTCAAGGGATCGAGGGTGGATTTTAGGTAGCCATCTATCTGTGCCTTGTTGTGGGCGACCCTAACATTATCTTGTCGAGGAATACCTAAAACTTCCACTAATTTGTCTAGACCTATTTTTAGGTCCGATTTTGGAAGTTGTAATATCTTTTTCTTCAATGCTTGGTACATGATGAAATCAATCAGCCGTAGAGCGGTGCTTTTGTCAAGAGGATCGGGGGCAGTTTTGTGGTCGAAGAAATACCATTGATCTTGGCAGAGCGTTAGGTGAAACCTACAATGGATGACCTGTAACAGATCACTATCGTAGTCTCTATTGTTGAAGCTGAGTAGTTCATCGAACATCAACTTTAGAAAAAGGTCTAGTCTATATTTTAGCATTGCATCATAGGCAGACAGAATTGTTAACTCACGGCCAGACAACTTGCAATAATGACGGTCACCCAGTTCCTGATGGAGATCTCGCAGCAAACCAGCCAGCTTCTCTTCTCTCTCAGTATCTTCCCATCCACTCTCCTTCTCAGAACCCATTCCGCGCTTCAGCATGACCGCATACAGGTGATACGCCATGATCCAGCCTTGCACTAGAAGTTCTTTAAACTTCATAACAACAAGCCGGTAAGAGTGCAGGTCGCTAGCCTTCGCCTCTGATTTAACCACTGCGCTTTCCCAGAAGGCGTAGCAGTGTAAGATCCTCAGCATTGCAAGTATAGAACCCAACGAATCTATTAGTTCTTGCTCAGGTAGCACGTTGATATTCCTTTCGATTTTTGACAATATCAAGGCACTATTTATCATCCCCTGGATTAGTCGCAGTGATCGCAAGAGGACGAATTGCCTATGGTCTTGAGATGACTCGACGTAACTTCGGCTCTTCAATTCGCTCATAACGATTTGCATGCATTTTAAAGTGCATGCGAGCACTTTCGGTGGGTCGTTAACTTTCTCATACGCAACCCTGAGCTTTTCCCATAGATGGAGTTTGAACATGGCACTTGAGCCTTCAAGAAATCGTCCGATTTCATGAAGAATGCGTTCTTCTTCCTCGTCATAGGGCAACACGGCGCCGGGCTCTAGAACTGCCTCTAATATTTCGATGACCTCCTCTGGATCCTTTTCATTCGTTTCGGATGTTGCCGCAAATATTGTGCTGAAGAAATCTACTGTCTTGAGTTTGCTAATCTCGCGCTCCGCCCTGGCAGCTGATATCTCTGGCATGACGCCGCTGTTCGGCAGATCAATCGGCGGCTCTCGTTCGGCAAGCAAATTCTTAAGGTCCTCAAAACATGCTAATCGAAATTCCCTCGAACAATTACCCGTAAAGCCTGTGATAACCGTCGTCGCCCAGAGGTAACGTAAAGTCAATTGGTCTTGCTCTAGCTGCCCTTCTTCGTCTCTAGGACGGTGATTCATCAGATCCCCGACTAGATACATCCACCTGAGCACTCTCTCACGCTTGACCATAAGGCCGCCTTCGGAACCATTACTAAGGTCAACTCCACTTCGGTCCCTCTCGGTCGCAGCTAGGTCATCTAAGTATAACTCAAGCATAGTCTCTGCAAACTCCACATTGGCATAATCGTCTTGTGTGAAATTATTAGTCTTTCTTTCAGTCAAGCGTGTGTTTAGGTCGTCTTCCACATCCTTAAAGAATCGGAAGCAAATTTCTTCACACTTATTGGTAATGTTGAGAGCAGTTGATTTCAAAGATTCAGGCCAATTGTGTTTGACCCAGCTGCTCTGCCCACTAGAAACGACAGGGTTTTTAGACTTCTTATGCCGAGGGTCAATATCCTTCTTACACAAGGCTTTCAACCACTCGAACGCGGCTTGATTGGTGCATAGTTTTCTCCCATTCACATTTCTAGCCCATTTCCGTAATCCTTCATCTCCCGCAAGAAGTGGCCGGCTCGGGATATTGGCCTCAAGATCAAGAAAGCTCATCCCTTGCGCAGCCTCAGAGGGGGACTGGATACCATCACCATACAGTATCACATTTCCTTTGTCGTCGTCCCATGTCTGCAAGATTGCCTTAAAGTCTTCGACAAATAGGTCGCACTTTTCTTCCGGCTTGGACTCGATATCACTTGTATCCATCGCGTCGTTACTGGGACTAATCTTAAGTGTGGATGCATTACCTAGAGATAATCCAAAGGGTGAGAAACATTCATCTGCAGTATTGAACAATTTCTCATCCTGGGTGTCTTGCCGGACTTTTGCCCGGCTTTCAGGAGTCAATGCCGCGGCCTCAGCAGCGGCTGCATCTGCAGCCTTCTTGTCTCGCTGTCGCTTGCTAAGCCTTGATCGTCCCAAGTCAACACCATCAAGGCTCATGGAAGTTGATTTCCGCTTTCTGTTGGCCGAACCACTTCGGCGACGGTCACCGGACGGAGCGAGGGCATTGGATGCGTCTGTCATGGCTATATCTTCATTGTCATCGGCAATAGCAGTTTCCGACTTCGTGCATGACTCTGGCGGACTGGATTGATCTGGTGTTGTATCACGAGATTCCTCTTCTCCCTCATACAATGGCAGTACAAGTTGGAGAGTATTGAAGTGAGGTTGAAGTACTACTTCCTCCATGTCCTGATAATCATCAGGGAGTTCTCCTAAAATTGCTCTTCCAACAGCCGCCCACGTCCTAGAAGTCAAGTTTACCACCTTTTGCGTCTCCGAAAATTGTTCAATCATGGCTGAGAGTGGCTTTGAATTGTCCGGCGATGGAACTGGTAGCCATGGAACTGGATTCAACAGCCTAGTAAATTTCTTGTTCAGCTTTGTCCCAGAGAGACCTCCCAAACGCCCATTATACATGCCCGCGGAGTCACCAATTTTTTCCAGTATTTTCCGTAGCTGGCGCGATGCAAGGTGATCTTCTGGGTTTTGGTTACCGCCTACGATAAGTGAGAGAGCATCCTTCGAGGCGTCCGCTCCTACCGTTTCGTGATCGAGAACGGATTCCAGGGCAAAGCGAGCCAGTCGAGCGGAAGAGAGAACGAGGGCGAGCTGCGCTGACTGCCGCCATAGCGCCGAATCTCCAGCATCACGGTCCAGTGCTGTAGCGAACCATTCCAGCGCTTGGGCGACTGCTGATTGTACGTCTTGTTCATTTTGAGTCGATAAGGATGCTTTTAGCCGGTCAAGCTTAAAGGAACCATGGTTCTTGAAGGAGAGGTAGTGGACGAGAGGTAGAGAGGATGCGACGTTACTGTTGCGTCCGTGGACCTAGAGCCGTGTCTAGATTCAGCGACCCGATTTTCAATGGCGCTCTCACTTTTCGGTGGTACTACCTGTTCCTCAACATCAAGCCGGAATATCTCGGATCGAAAGAGCTCTTTGTAAGCCTTATGTGCCTCGTCCCATACACCATCGGTGTGAAGTCGCAGGGCTTGTTGGTAGAGTTTCAACGCCTCTTCAATCTGTATTTCCTCGGTGTTGTCGACCTCTCCTTCGCTATCAGAATCGGGGATGATGTTGAGCGGGGTGAACGTAGTCTACGCGCAAGTTATGTCAGCGTCTAAATACTGCAGGCAGTTTTGTTGACTGGCTTGCCATGGTGGAGGTCGGGCGAGGCTCAAGCAAGAGTCTGAAAATAGCGGGAATTGCTCGTCATCAGAGATGGGTGGTGAATTACGAATTACTTGGTACTAAGAGGTCAGTACTAAGTCGTAAAGTATAGCAACTGTGTTGTGGTGACTCTGATGAGGTGGCTGTGGTGGTTTCGTTCAAGACGCGCGATGGGTCTGTTGTCTGATTAACGCCATGCTACAACGATACCTCTTACTCGCCGAGGGGTTTAACACGTGATGTGGCGGAGTAACTGCGTCAAGCATAAGCTACGTTTAGTACTACATAGTACTTGATGCTATCTTATCAGATCGATAGTACAATCTGACCTCTAGCCGAATGCAATTGCCACTTGCCAACCGCCAGCAGCTGCACTTCGACATCTGGTCTGGTTCGTTGGAACTTGAAACCATCATCTGTCATCATCATCATCCTTCTCCTCCCCCTCGCACCTGACCCAGCAGGGTTGCCATTGACAGCCAGCGTCACTTAGTTTCAATTCCCTGCGTCTAAATATTGAAATATTAAGCTGGACCTCATCCGAGATGGTCGTGCAACCTGCCGTACCAGAGTACGATCCGCTACCTACCTCCCCCGTCAATGTACATAAATGATGTTGCTAACTAGACACCCTACTGCAGAATTGTCGAGCAGGAGATCTATGAGTCGATAGGCGCCCGCACCGAGTCGCTACAGGCGCTGAGAGAGCTTGGTCCACCAGATCTTGTGCATCTTATCAAATCCCAACCAAAGTCAGCCGTTAAAGAGGTAGAATAGCCCTTCAAACTCGATGATCCATTGTCCTTATCTTGAAAATTGCAATCTTAGATAGGTACCTATCACCATGTTACTGGAATGGATGCCTCGTCTTCTGCGTCGCTCGCTGCGTACATCAACACACTTACATACTCCATCGGAGAAAACCAGATGTGGTTTGGTCGACCTCAGGCATGGCGTATCACTACGGGTACATACTGGTAGCTACACCCCTGATCCGGGAAAATGACTGTCGATGGCATTGCTAAGCTTTGCGTCATGTGCAGCTGCTACAACGCTTTCTCGAGAGTCGATATGCGCGTGAATGTTACGATACCCGGAACGGTGGATGCTTACGCTGTTGATGAGAGGGGAGAGAAGCGCAAAGCCACTGATACCCTTTGGCTGGAAACCTACCTTTGCAGTGTTCTCCGGGCTTTCAGCTATGCAGAGGAGGGTGCCACTCGTATTGTTGGATGTCGGAAATTCAATCCCATTACAAGTACAGAGGTGGAACATAAGTTCTTGGATGCTGCAGAACGGCTGTTTTTCAAGGGCTGGCAGCTTGGATCCGATCCAGAGGTTCAAGTTCCAAATGTCGTATCAAATCATCTCACATCCGGTCTGTTGGCTTACATCCATACAACTGGCCGCTTTGCATCTGGTGTGAACCTGTTTGAAAAGCTTCGATCGAAAGAGCCCGAGGTTGCATCGCTATTAGCACGAGTCTTGATCGATTCTGATGAGGAAGTAAAAGCTGTTCAGCTTCTCTACGATACTGTTCAGCTTCTTCCAATGGACAATAGTCTTCTCGATGTTCAAGCAGATTTCTGCATGCGGAAAGGGAGATACGACTTGGCACTGGAATGCGCCAAAAGGGCAGTCAATAGCGCTCCAAGTGAATTTACCACATGGGAGAGACTAGCCCAAGTCTACTTGAAACTTGAGCAATATGAGATGGTATCTATTCGCTCTTAGCTAGGTCTCAACCATGGTCTGACGCAATATACAGGCCTTGCTCACTCTAAACTCATGTCCTATGTTCACCTATCAGGATCGAGATGTTCCCAAGATGCCTCCGCCCAACAAAATGCATCTTCCAATTCTTCAAGAGAGTGTGTTAGACGAGATGAATGAAGAGCACTACGATCCCAAGCAAGAATCGGTTGATCCAACGCTTCTTAAGCTTCCTGCCGCGAGCCTTAAGGGGACTTTTGCAAAGGCGTACAAAATCCTCACCGAAATTACTAGCCAGATTGGGTGGGACACACTCCTGAAGTGCCGCAGCTCAGTGTTCGTGATGGAGGAAGAGTATAGGGAAGAGAAGAAGAATTCTAGTGTGGCCACATTACGAGGCAATTCTCCCCGGCAGAGCGAGGATCGTTCCTCTCGGAACGGGGCAGATGATAGCGAAGAGAATCCCGCAACCAATGGAGATAGTGAAGAAAGTGGTAACAAACTCGAGGATTCCATTATCGAAAAGCCTGAGAATTCTGTGCCTGCGGACCCCAAAGGTAGCGACGATGCGAGTTCGGACGATGACAAACAACCAGCTGAGAAGTATACACACTTCCAGAATAAGCGCCTCTGTGAGAGATGGCTTGACAATCTATTCATGGTTCTCTATGAGGTGTTTACAGTCCTCCCCATGAGATCTGTGCCGATAGAAGGGGTGCTAACTTCCGCAGGACCTTCGTGTATACACCATTTGGCGTTCCGAATTTTCCCAACATAAACAACAGTCGCTCCCCTACAAGAAGAATGCCACCGAATGGGAAATACTGGGAGATTTGGCACAGCGACTTCACCATCACAACGAAGCTCTTGAAGCTTTCAATGCTACCTTGAAGATACGATTTTCTCCCAGAGCGCTGAAGGGAATCCTTCAAGACCAGGAGAAACGCAAAGATAGTCGTGGAGCTTTGAACTGCATAATCAAGTTGACAGCATGGCAGTACCGCTGGTATTCTGAGGTGACCATTCTCCGTGGCCATATAACATGATATTCGTTTGATTGACTGACCAAATATAACCAACAGTTTTCCCCTGTATTGCTGTACTCGGTACGAATTTTGATCGAAGAAGAAGGCGCGGTGAAAGTTCGGAGTATTGTGCAAGCGACGAATTACCCACAGAGTGTGCTTGATTTGACACATCATTATGCACAACTGTGTATGGCTTTTCGTAGCAGTGGCAGCGATGGATGATTACCCAGTCTAGCAACAGAGAGGAATCGATGTTGTCGTATTACTAAACAATAATGTGCAGTGCGGACGATTGATAGTTTTTCAGCGACGGCCTGCGTAATAATGTAGATACCGGTCAGGTGACACCTCGTTGGTATTCAGCGAGATAGGTGGCTTCTTTTCTGTTTTTTTTTTTTTTGGGGGGGGGTGGGGGGGGGGGGGGGGGGGTTACGTTTGAAAAGAGAACCACGGAAGTATTTTGAGATCGCCTTAAAGAAGGATAGGTATCATACGATTGTCATACATAAGAAAATGAGCGAACATACTCTGTTGATTGATATACTCGGGTTTAATGTCTCGCCGACGAGAACGACGCTGTGGGTCTGACGATTGACCGACACAAGAGAGTGCTACTTCAATCGTTCAACATCTCACAAGCACCTAACATCGAACGAACTTCAAAATAACCCAGTCCTTAGTACATTTTTCAAAGCCAGCATATTTGATGAGTCTCGACAACGACGACGAAAAGTCACCCAACGCCACAGTCACCATTCAGTCTTCAACATTAACCTTCTACGATAGTGATTCAACAAAATAAGGCTGCATTTTCGCTATACATCAAGACCTCAATCGCAACAAAAAACGTCCACAAACACATGAACCGTCAATTCGACACCGAAGGAGGTGAATATCGGATTCTATGGGGGAAACAACCCGATGTCAGACCACCGTTATCAGCTAACAGTGGACGAGATCTGGTCTTTCGTTATGTAGATCTCGAATGTCCTATTTTCCACTCTCATTGTCGACAGTAGCAGAAACATCATCCTTCTCGTTCTCCTTTGATATCTTCGCCGATTCCTCTGGGAGATCGGGATCTAGTTATGTCAATCAGTATCTGTTTCCCTCCCGCCTCACATAGATTAAGGAACGAACCATCATCGCCTTCCTCCACCTCCTCTATCTCTAGTCCCTCCTCGCCATCGTCGTCCTCGTCGTCTGAAGCTGGCTCCGGATCCTTCTCTACCTTGCGCCTCTTGGGCCGCGAAGAAGCTGCCGTCGGCTTATTGGCGTCCGCATCGTCATCGGATGCTTCTTCGTCATCGCTGTTGCCCGCGGACGCTTCGGAAGCTGTTTCTTCATACCTGTCGAGAGCGGTCAACGAGTAGGATCAGTGAAAGGGAGGTTTGGTGTACAAACTCTTCTTCTTCTTCGCTTTCAGAAGGAAGTGCGGCCAACTCCTCATCTTCATCGAGCGTGGCACGTGTGCGTTTTGTTGACATGGCTTTGATGTCGGTTTGTGTATGTGGAGTGAATGGGGATGAGGGTGCGATAGTGAAGAGTGGTTGTAGTGGGTGAGGATGGGATGGGCGATGCGAGCTATTTAGGTTTCAAGAGAAAGCAAGCCTGATCACTGCGCAAGTGGTTGCAACACAAACGCCTCTCAGCACCAGGATCATGGCCTGGTTTTGAAGGACAAACAGGCGGTTGCTGCCTAGAGCCTATACAAAGAATACCTTATCCAGAGTGAGGCGGGACCATGGTTTGTCTGAATCGACAACGTTTGCTTTGTTCTTTCTTGTGGTTCTACATATCTGCCTTGCACTGGGCTTTTGCATTCATCGGTATAATTACTGCCGATGTGGGGGAATGGTAATTGAGGCGGGGGAGAAGCTGAGAAGGGATGGCGGGGGGGCAAGAAGTACATGAGTACTTCTGTACCTATTGTATCCAAGTCACTGAGGGCTCCACCTCCACCCAACAACTATGCGTGCTCGATTCTACTCGATTCATTAGCTAATATAGGTACCTGATTACAGCTGACATGGCAGGATGCAATTGGGATCCAATTAGCTAGGTTTGATACTTGTTTATCCGGTTGTGAGTCTTTGAATCTCCAGTCCCGAAATGCGGGAGTAATTGCTATTTACAGCTCTACTATACGTACCAGGTACAAGCGGAAGATCGATGAGATGCGATGTCGTGATGCTGATACGAAGGCATCCTTGCCGTACCGCACGTTGCCGTGGCAACTCAACGTACCTACTATAGAGTAAACAATAGCAATGGGTACGCCAACTCAAATAAATCCATGTACCTCTGCCACTCACTCTAAACTACTAAGTGCCTACCTACACCTCAAATATAACTTTTTCCGTAATATATATCTTCAAAGCCACTTGAGCACTTATCACAATGGACCGCCCCAAAACCCCAGGTTATGAACGCCCTAAAACGCCCTTTGACCGACCAAAAACTCCTGGCCCCAACTTCAACGGCAGCACTAGCAACAATTCACCAACATACTTTCAAGTCTTCCTTCGCCTCCGTCCCTCGAGTCCCCAATCATCGATATCCGACTTTTGCTTCCTCTCTACCGCACCAGGTCAATGTAACATATATGTCACTCCCCCAGAACGAACCAGAGCACGTACAGTCGACAGATACTCCTTCACCAAAGTCTTCGACGAGACCTCACAGCAGCTCGATGTGTTCAAGGACACTATTCTCCCATTGGTTCAAGATGTGATCAAAGGCCGGGACGGAATGTTGGCTACCCTCGGCGTGACAGGGAGTGGGAAAACGCACACGATTTTGGGCAACAAAGAGCAGCGGGGAATGATACAATTGTCACTCGATGTCATCTTCAATAGTTTGGACGGCAAGATGGTTGATTACTCAAGGATAGATATTGCCTCATTCGACCACACCGAGGCAGTTGTTCTCAACACTCCACAGTACTTTGCGCGCTTGAATTCAGCGCTAGATCAGGCGCATGCTTCGGGATCCAAAAGGTCAAGTATGGCTGCTACTACACCAAATTTACCGGATGTCAGTGATCTACCCGTGGAAGCAGATAATAAAAGCGGGTATGCGATTCTCATCTCTATGTACGAGCTCTACAACGATCGAATCTTTGACCTCCTTGATGAAACACCTTTCATCAACCCTTCCGCTCGCCGTAGGGCCCTTGTGTTCAGGGGATCATCGACTTGGGAGCCCTCCAAAGAGCAAAAGAAGGTTGTCTCTGGCTTGAGAAAAGTTTGTGCTCACACCTATCCTGAGGCACTGCAAGTTATCGAGCAAGCGCAGCGCTGCAGAAAGGTCTCCTCTACGAATTCGAACTTGGTGTCAAGCCGCTCCCATGCCTTCCTGCAGATTGAGGTTAAACGCTTTAGTTCTCGGGGAATAGAACGCGATTCCTCGTCACTGCATATAGTCGACCTTGCTGGGTCGGAGAGGGCAAGGAACGCGCAGACGGCGGGCGATCGGCTTGCAGAAGCGGGTAGTATCAACCGCTCTCTCATGATCCTTGGTCAGTGTCTTGAGTCTCAGCAACAAGGCTGTGCAGGAAGGTCTGTGGCAGCCAACTGGAGAAGCTCAAAGCTTACAGAGCTTCTCTTCTCGAATTCTTTCTCTGGCGTGTCTAAGCAACGTGCTGCTATGATTGTGACTGCGGATCCTTGCGGTGATTTCAACTCCACTCTCCAAATACTACGATATGCGGCACTAGCGAAGGAAGTTACGGTGCCGAAAGCTCCTAGTGTTAGAAATATTTCTGGCACGAGTAACTCTGGATCAGATACAGAAGTCGATATTGATGGCGAAACTGGAAAAGACGCTCTCATCGCCCGTCTTATTGCACAGCTAGAGGAAACAGAGAGTCGCTGGCGAGATGCAGAGGAGCGTTGTCTCCTCATCGAGCAGAGCGTACGAGAAGAGCTTGCAGATGAGATGGATCAGCGCCTAGAAGAGTTTCGTCGTGAGACGTTGGAGGCTAGGGCTAGGGAGGAAGACTGGAAAGAGGAGTTTGTGGACGAGAAGATCGAGATTCTGCGGAAGGGCATGGAGGAGGAGTTTCATATCCATGAAGATGGTGATAGGGAAAGGCTTCTAAAGGAGCAGAATGAATTGCTGAGAAGAGAACTTTCAGTATTGAAGCGGGAGAGAGCCAATAGAAGTCCCACCAAGCTGCAGGAGAATCGGGCGAATGTTGAATTGAAGATAGGGAGGGTGTTGGGGGGGATCGAAAATGCTGCTTTGTAATATGTCTTTTATCTTTGAGTACTGTTGAAGGAGCGGGTCGTGCGTTTGGATATCCCTTGCTTGTCATATCTTATTGTTCTATTGTTTTACTCAATTCCGGTGAGCCCCTGCGGATTATTTATTATGTTATCTGTTCTGCTATAGATAGATACCCTTGCTATAATCACGTCCTCTTTATATTGGATTTTAATCTCTCCCCATATAACCAAGGTGCAGAGTAAACATTTAACTTTCCTTATCACCTTCAGTGCACTATGTATGATCTAGTGCAGAGCATAGGTCGAGCCTTACAGGACTTCGACGAGCTTTGATATTGTCAACTAGTCCGAACTCGTCAAGGTTCACCACTAAGTCGAAGTTGGATCCGATACTCTTGCTCAAGTGAATGTCGCTCGGCGAGCCTTTCATACTCACCATTACCTATAGGGTTCGTGACATGGATTACTTAGTAATCATCATTAGAAGGTTTTGCAGTAAACATTGCAGCAGGAACGTAATCAGTCTTGCTCTCGTACACTAAATTTGTCTGCGACTGAGGAGAAAATCTGGTCAACGAGATCTGATTTCCAGTATTTCACCACCCTTTTGAACGCAAAACAAACTTTTCATACCCTAAAACCTAACTCAACGTACGTACACCTCCCTGCACGAATAAGTAAAATAGAAAACAATTTATGAATTCCGAACTCCCCACACTGCACGCTGTATATAACAGACTCAGCAGAATCAACGCCTGCCGCGGGGGCGAAACCCAAGACCCCAGATGTTCGACTTCAGCAGTAACGAGGAGCCAATTACTGATACTGAGCTGTGGCAAATTGTCAGTCTTTCCTCTCTCCTCACACCCCTAAGAACTTACGACAACGCCATAGCCAGTGCTGCCCATACTGGTTCCAGCCTAATTCTTTGCGGTGTTAACGGGATAAATGCTCCAGCTGCCAGTGGGATGGTGACGATATTAAAGATGCATGCCCACAGGAAATTGGTCTTAACGCGGCCCACAACTGCTCTTGAAAGTTCTGTCAAGGTGAGGAGACTCCTGAGATCAGAGGAGACCAAGATGAACTTTGATGTCTGCATGGCAATGTCAGTCCCCGAACCGATAGAGATCCCCACATCTGCCATTGATATCGCTGGTGCATCATTGATACCATCGCCCACCATTGCTACTATTGCTCTTTGCTTGACTTTCGGAGTGCGTCGCCAGGGCAAGAAGGATAGCTTGGTGCGGGGCGTTGCCAGAAACTGGAGCTCCCGAACTTTGTCGGCCTGGGTAAGTACAAGTTAGCAATGTTCCTCGACAAATATGGTGGGTCGAGAAACGGAATTGCACCTTTTCCGCAGGCAGAAGTCCAGCAACCACTCGGTTCTCGGGTATTCCGACAAGCCCAGCAATTGCAGATGCGGTGGTAGGGTTATCACCAGTGATCATCCAGACATCCATACCATTGTTCCGCAGCTCGCTGATGACGGACGGCGCCTCTTCACGGATGGGATCTGTGGTGGCGAACATTGCGGCAAGGGAGAAGGCAGAGCCAAATGTAGAGCAGGTGTTTGATTTGATAGCCAGAAGTATGACACTTTTCCCTTGCTGTTTCCAGGAGTGTAAAAGGTCTACATGCATCCCGGTCATTACCACATCGTGCTCATCCAGGAACCTTTCACTGCCGATGATCGCCTCGTAAACAATGCCCTCAATTTCAATCGACCCTTTAGATCCCATTCCAGCTACTTCTTCCATGCTAACGCACCTCCCATTGGCAGTCGATCGTTTGTTGCAATAATTTACAATTGCCCGTGCCAAAGGATGTGAAGAACCTTCCTCAATAAGTTTAGATACAAGGTATGTAACCCTGAGTGCAAACTCTCCTTGCAAAACAATCTTTTCATTTGTAATGACTGGCTCCACACCTTTCGTAAGGGTCCCAGTTTTGTCAAATATAATGCGGTCTAGCCTGGACGCTTCTTGGAATGCCTCGCCTCCACCTCTGGCTAAAATAGCGTAACTTGTAGCAAGACCAGTCCCGACATACAATGCGCAGGGGGCAGCCAGGCCGATTCCACAAGGACATGCTACCACAAATACGGCGATTGCGAAGCTGAGAGACCACAAATACCAGCTTCCCTCGTTGGTGTCCAGATAATTCGCGGGCAAGGAGCCGGAAACTCCGAGCGTGAGCCAGATTATCCAAGTGCTGATTGCAAGGAAGCAAATCGTGGGAACGAAATAGGCAGTGACCCGATCAGCGATTCTCTCAATTGGTGCACGGCGGTTCTGCCCTTCCCGAATCACATCGACTATTTCGTCTATCATGGATTCGCCAGTGATCTTTTCAATCCGAGCATTGATGACTTGTCCGACGTTGATAGTTCCAGCGTATACTTCGTCTCCCACTGATTTAGGAGTGGGTTTCGATTCGCCCGTCAACGAAGACTCGTCAAAAGATGAAACTCCGGAAGTAACGGTTGCATCTGATGGTGGAGAAGAGCCTTGTGCAATAGTAACAATGTCTCCAACCTCGAGAAGGTCAACCGGGATTCGGCGGGTGGTGACGGGTCTGTTGTCAGAGTACTCTGGGTTTATTTCAAAAGTCTCTGGTACAGGGGATGGCTTTACCGATGCCTCGATCTCAGCTTGTGTCAGGCCGTTTTGTACGGGTTCTAATAATACGGCTTCCTTTGGACGTAGTCCGGCGAGCAGACTAACTCCATTTGCCGTCTTTGCTTTGGTGTAGGCTTCGAGAAAGCGGCCTGCCATTAGTATTAGCACCAGCGCTCGACATCCGACGAATTCTGGATTTTGTTGATTCGACTCACCCATCAATAGAAACATTGTCAAAAACACAGTGGAGTCGAAGTATGTTGTCATATGACCTTTCATCATATTTGTATGACTAGGAGGTTTACCCGCGGCTAGAACTAACATCGCAATGCTCGAGAAGTACGACATTGATACCCCTAGGGATATGAGTAGATTCATTGATCCAAACCGATAGAATCGTCTCAACACCGGCACGGAACTGCCTCTGCGCCACAGAGACATAATTTCTCGAATAGCTCTTGTGTGAAATGGGTTTGCAGCGTAGAACATGATGGGTGTAGAGAGTATCAATAAGGCCCACTCAGTCCGTGAAACATTTCCAATCCACAGTGGTGTCGCGAGGTACATCCGCACATGATCTGATTCGGGTACCAGAGCCATCCAGACAACGCCAATGAGGAAAGTCGGAATGGCACAAACTAGGCACAGTGCCAGGCGGAAAAGGTAGTCGCTTCGTTCCTTCTGTCGAATTTGCTGTGAACGTTGTTCGATGCTCAGCTGGTGAAACACGGAGACCTCGAAGCCAGGCTCGATACTTGTTATGACGTCGATGATTTTTCGAATCGTGATATCCGGCAGCTTAGGAGTGTAGGTGAGGCGTAGAGCTGGTGAATGCACTGTTGGCTCTGTTTCGATCACTAGAACACCTGGAAAGGTGGTTTCGAGGGCTTGTACGATCTTTTTGGTGCAATCTTCACAAGTAATACCCTTTACATTCAGCGCAATACTTCTTTTGCCGTTGGGTTCTTCATCGGTAATCTCAGGCGTCAAGTTCGTAAGTCGATTTAATGTAACTTCATATCCTATACTTTCGATCTCGTCCACTATGGTCTGTGCTTCCACTTTCCCATCGCCTGAAGTCTGAAAGGTCACCAAGCCACTGTTGCTCATGAGGTTTATACTGACGTCTCTGATCCATGGGCCCAACCCTTCAATCACTTCGGTTACTTTTCCAGTGCAAACACTGCAGGTCATTCCTCCAATAGATAGGAGAGCTTGGTGAGCATTCCCCCATGGTGAGAGTCCATAATTCTTGGTTTCTTCGCTGAAAGTAGGAGATAAGGGTCCCTTCCTAGAAAACCGCTTGTCGAAATTGGGATTCACTGTTTCCCCCGAGTTTTCCTTCTGACATTTCTCGCAGTTGTCCAGATGGCGGCGCGCACTCCCTCTTATACTGTTCCTTACAAAGTTCCTGACCAGCCCCCTCGCATCTTCCAACAACCTCCTTGTCTCCACGAATGCTGTCATGACCTCGCCAGCGTCGAATATACTGTCAGGGTCCACGCGTTGCGTTCCGTCCACCAAAGCTAGGTTATCGACCTCAAAATCCGCCTCCAATAACGCCTGTACAATTCCCATCGGTAGTAGGTCGGAACTATGAGTGATTGTAACAATCTGACTCGAGACTGAGACCGATACACTCAGTGGACCTGGTGAAAGGAGCCAGAGGATTTCCGAAATTCTCCTGCTGCATGACGGACAGTGAAGGTTGGATATATGTAATATGGTAGTTACTTGAACCTGTGCCTTATATTCAATATATGACCTCATAACTCTGAAAAGAGGACTCACAGGCATTTCACTAATAATAAGTAGTAGCTGTGATGATGAGAAGAGTGAAGGGGACCAAAGTATCCGAAATCCTATCCGTTGATTTTTTACGTTTTGCGGCTGGTAGCACGGTCTGTGAGAGGCGAAAAAGGTGCCGTCTCTTTATAAACTCTGAAGTGAGACAGTGAATTGAGAACTTAAAAGGAAGTATGGGGATATCATACAATGTGGATATGTAGATCACTTGAAAAACATAGAAGGTGTGTTTGAGTAACCAAGGCGCGAATTTTTGTCTCTGCCCGGACCAGCCCGGACCTGCCCATTATAATTTATAACATATACTGCAGTCTGAGTGTGGGTCCCCAACGGGCTTTTTTTCGTAGATGAGCTTTTCTGCGAGCCTTTTGTGCGTGATTGTGACCCTGAATTATGCCGTCAACATGGGGTAGAAGAAATATAGCTCATGAAAATCTCGTGATCTGAGTGATTTAGCAACTTTTAATCAGCGGCAAAATGTTGAGTGATACCTAATAGTTCCATTTCTGGGGCGGATACGGGACGCAGCAAATGTCCAGCAAGCAGAGATAAATCAAAATTAGTCTATTACACATAATCCGCACCTATGTGAAGTCACTGCCATCCTCTAGTGAAGGAATGGCACTTCTACCTAAAAAATCCCAACAGAAACATGCCCGTTCTACTTGGTTCTTCACAATGGAAGCTTGAGTCGTGTTTCACCATATTGTCAACCCTTTTATCCCTTAATGTCTGTATCACTCCTAATAGATGTTTCCCTTCCCCGAATCAGCTGCTCCTGTAGCCAGACCTATTACCGTACGGAAGGTCCGGACTTGAAGCTTTACGGAGAATTAGGTAGCCGCTGTGGCCAATACTAGGGGGGTCGAGATTCGAAAAGATATGTCATGTTACTTGTGGATAAATCCTTCTTTAGAACATATATGGTACATACCTAGTGACAGAATACGTTGCTGCTATTTGTTGTCTAGATTTGCTGGATTGCCATGCCGCCCCAAGGCAAATGAAAAATTCCGTTGAAGATGGACATTCTAGCAAGCTACATGAGCTATAAAAAAAAAAGATTTCGTTCCAGTGAAACTGCATCCATTCTGTGCTTGCTTGTGATGTCGTCGCCTTAAAGTTCTTCCTTGTGCGGCTTTTTGGCGTAGTTTGGAACTGACTGGGGTTTAAATCCGGCGAGACCGCGGATTGGTTCGGCTCAATTGTCCACGACTATGGAAGTTTGTACTATTACTAAACGGGTGGACGATCCTAGATGACCATCATCCGAAACAGATCTCACGTTAGGGCTGGAAGATGCTAATCCCCGGACCAACAGACTGACCCGAGTACCACTTGAAACGCCATCTTGAATGACGACATCCGAGAGTGACTATTGCGTGGTGGCAAGACTCACCGCAAGATCTCCACCCATTCCGGGCCGATTCTGATCAGCACTGCAGTACTGGCATTTCGCTGTTATTTTGTCTGAAATGAGCACCAACCGTACGATTGTGCAAAGAGGGGCAACCGAATAACTATTGTCAATATTGGGTTCAGTGCAGGGACAGATGCGAACGAAGCACATATACTGTTGGTGGCCTTTGGGAACGACTACCCAAAATTAGCAGTATGCACAGCTATGCGAATTCTTACTAGACAACGAACACATTTTTATTCCACTTTGTATATGCATAACAATCCACCTAACGAATTCAGGGAAGTGCGGCCCACCAAGTCACGAAGGCCTCCTCATCGAACGCAAAAAAGCCGCCGGTTCAGCTTCATTCATCGGATACGCCATCCTTCTACGTGGAATCCGCACAAATTGCTCGGTTTGGTGGTCACTCATTGCGTACGGTTGGAACCAAGTTGATGGATTGCTAAGTATTTTCTAAGTGATTCCATTCATGCATTTGAGAATTGCTTTTGCTTGACAAGATTCCTATCCTTCTATCGACAAATATGAGATAAACTGGCGATACAAACGCTCTCAATTGCTGAAAGCCCCGCTCGATGACGTGGATGGAATGCATTCTCAGATATTGATCCCGGTGCACGTGTTAACGTGTTTATCAGTATGGGTATCAGGAACTACAAAGAATTTGATGCGGTAAAAATGAAGACTAGCGTTGTAGATTTTGGTACAATGAGAACAGACTCTAGATATTTTGCCGCGGTTCATCTGAATATATGATGAATTCATGTCAGGAAGCTTCGAATCGGCATCTAAGGCTATACTGCTGTAGCTCTCAGCTGAGGTTTGGAATGACAACACAGAAGGCGCTTTTGAACTTTAAAGTACTGCTCTACGGCATTACTTTGATCAGTGGCGCCTGCATTACTACTTTAAGCCCTTGCCGCGAGTGCCTGCAGTTTACCGTTAAACTTCGGATCTGCAAGGTGGTACATCTACAGTACCTGCGTATTTATCGACCTCAGAAAGTATACTCCAGTATGTGATTGAGAGGTACGTATTTAGAGGAGGAAAGATACCAAGAGGCATGCATCTTGCGTATCATATATATGACATAAGATGAGAGAGCGTTTGCACACCCAGGAAATCCAGATACCCGTCTTATCCCCTCGCCTCACACTGGTCTACTATTTCGGGGCAAAGAAAATCCTGGATTAGGGAAGACACTTCCATCCCCGAATACTTATAAGGCTCTACGGTTCTCGGTATCAAACAATCCATGATAAGTGGTACAGTCTTATTGTCCTTCCATGCTATCTTGAAGTCCCGAACGCATTTCAGCACCGGTTATCCCCCAGGAGGCAGTGAACACGAGCCCCATCGTTCTCAAACAATGCAGCTTTGAAACCGCAATTCCAGTGCAGGATTTTGCTAGGATTTCACCAGTATCCATCAGACACCCGCTTAAGACGGGGCCAATGCGATAGACATATCTCTGTCCGAAGTTCCCGGGACGGTAGTGTCGGTCTAAAATTTTCAGACGGCTAGGAGCTCTAGATTTGCGTAAAGCTGATTTTCTAATATAGAAATCGACATGTGATATTAAGTGATAAGAATATGGCCCAGTGAGCTACCACCAGTTTGACAGTAAGAGAAAGACATGATAGCTGACATAGAAAGCATTATCCCCAAGTCCCAATTGGTAGTGTCCGGAAAATGCATCATCCCACCCAAATGGCCGGTGACAGGAAAGACCTGTTCATAGCATGAAAGTAGATCCTGCACCCTTTGGGCTGGTTCTTTGGAGTTGTAGGTCTTTGTAGGCTGTGGCCGGTGTATATGCCACGGGACCCCGTAAATTGATGTATACCCGCAGAATATACGGCTGATGTGTGCCAATGAATATGTCGTGAAATGAAGAATTATCCGGTGCACTTATGTGTTGTCGGAGAGTGCACAACGCCGTAAAGTTGAAACTACAGCACTTCGATGGTTTCTTTCATCTGTTAAAATGCCCAGAACACACTGGCCAATTTATACTTCTCCTGCGTCTCATTCGTGAAAAAATTCACAAGGTAAGTTCTGTCATGTAAAATCACTCGATGTATGTACAGGAAGGTTGTTACGGATATACTTAGATCATCAGCATTTGTAAGGCTTATGGAGGCGGGCTGACAAAGCGGACTGACGAAGCTCAGCCATATCTATAGATCGATGGACGTATCTATAGATAGATGGAGTGTACACACCTGCTCTCTGGAGTATTGTATATATATGGTCTTCTTGCCTTGTACATAAGTCAATCAAACAACTATTTCAACTGATCATGAGCCCGGCGGTTGTTATCATCTAAGTTCTACTCTACTACTCTATTAATATCTCATGATCTACAAGAGCCTCCACAACCCTAACCCACATTATGTTCCAAATTCAACTTTATTACTATTATCATGCAATTTTATTCTCTGACACCTCCTCCAACTGCCAGCATGTCCACTGATACCATCAAAACTGACTATGGTTTTATTCCAAAGTTGATGAAGAAAAAGTCTTCTATTTAGAAAGAAAAGATTTAATATCTACTAATATTAATAAAGGTTTATAATATTGTAACAGGTAGAGAACTTTTTTCTGTTGGCTATAGAATAGCCCTCTGCACTCAACTGCAAGATTGGCAACAGCAGGGTAATGATATTCAAACTCAGACATACTGTGGATACTTCAACAATTTATTTCCATATATTAAGAATATTAATAATTTGGTAGAAATATAGCTAATTCAGCTTGACAATACTTCAACTAAAATTGGCCATTCCCATTTATTGATTTATTGATTTATTCATCATACAGCATTCAGCCCGCAGGCTATGGCCGGTGAGGTACAAACAAATAACCATGAACAAGAACAACTAATGAAATTGAACAAAGGAAAAACAAAAAACCCCTGGCTAGGTAGCACTGCTTCGCAGTTTCCTGTCACCCCTGCTCTAGTTACAAAGAAATTTTCAATAAATTATAGCGGTCTGTAACACGCTTCATACAATGATAAAATATGTGTCAATCTCATTCTGCTTGGTCCTGCATATCATGCGGGCTCTCCCCCTGGAGTTTTCCCTCTGGCCACTCCCATATTCTGCACAAGATTCATACTTTCCAACTTGAAATGGATGAATCAATCAGTCGATACTTTATATAACTAATTGATCTTTATTGACACTTCAATGGTATACCCAAAGATATTTCTAAGTAAAGCTTTATAACTAATATATCTACAATGGTATCCAATAATTATATAATAAATATCAACATCTTTTAATATCAAATGCCAGTATCTATACCACAGCAAGTTATGAATGCCATTTGAGAGAATAAAGTGAAGTCTGCTTTGGTCACTGAAATTGAAGATATATCAATCAGATCAGCTTTCAATTCTGATCCCAGTGTTACACCTAGCAAGTTCACAGACGGGTAATGTACGATCAGGTGCGATTTTCCTGATTAGATGCCATTGGCCATCACTTGTCTTGGATGCCAGAGCCAATCTTTTTGGATGGCTAGCAAATGAACACCCACACCATTGATAAGCAATGATGGCAAGATAATGGCCATGGTCGCTTCTGCTCTGAATCGCCGACAACAAACGGACAGCTGGCAAACAGTTGAATGTCTTCGGCCAAGAAGCTGACAACAAACAAACAACCGGCAAACAACTGAATGGCACCAGTGAAAAGCCAACGACCTGAGAATATGTGCCGACTCTCAACAGTGAAGCTGCTCTCAATCGAAAGAGGCCTATTTGTCTGGAGGTCATCAGATCAAAAGAATACCATGGGTCCAGAGGCATAAGCCTGTAAGCTTGATGTTGTAAAAGGACACCAATAGCATAATTATAATCTAATGACGATAACAGACAATAGAGGATCGAGAGATGGAGGACCGTGGTAGTTGCAAATGAGCGGGCATCGTTTTGAAGGTGGTCACAGTGCTGGTGCCCTAGAGGAAAGTGTAGATAGCAGAATTTGTTAGATCGAAGACGAAGGTATAAAGACCTTGGGTTTGTTGAGGGTAGAAAGGCATCAACCTTCTCAGCGAGGAGCACAAGCGTTAACAATATACATATTGGAGAAAGCGTATAGTTTTCATTTGGAATCTTTTAGTGATTTCCACATCCCACGTAAAGCTCTTAATCAACCTTCGAAGCAGTCCCGAATTAACTATGGATACTCTTTGACCAGGGAAAGCTGGTGTGACACTTACATTGTTACATTATATTGTTAGCAATGAAACGCTTCAGAGGAAGGTATTCCATCTACCGACATACATCAAGCGACCTCGATGCCATACGACTCCAACTGCCAATTTTAAGTCAACTTCTTCGACTTAGCTGGAATCCCATTGCAGCTTGCACAACCAGAATCTCTCAACTTCTTTGATAGCATCGACACTCTCCTGAATGAAGTTGAAGAACCTCTTAAGGATTACTGTTGGGACACACCTGATACGCCGTATCCATGGAACCTCTACTGGATAGATGCAGCCAGACAAGGAGGAGGTTTAAGTATCAACAATCCAGTTTTCAATGATCATTGGACTAGATACTAGGGCTTCCATGTAGATTGTGAAGATCAGGATGTGTGTTATTTCGACCACAACTGCGGAGGAACCCACACAACGATTGGCAGAGCAGCAGCTGCTCTATTGACCAGTGTCACAGCTATTTACCATTGGAATTGGTGAATAAATTCGGACAAAATACCACCCCTATTTCATTACCTATTCCCATGTTCCTGGTCCTTAATTACGTATGCCTCCCACCCAGAGTACGTGCTATCGGTACAACTACAGCAAGCATCCGGAGTGCAATTCATCTTCTGTTACACCACCCCTGTTGAGCAATTTTTTGTCGTTCTATAATGGTTGGGTCAGATACCAGTATGACGGATGCCTACAGGGTGGTTAGAAGGGCAAATGCATTGATTCTGTCCAGCGATAAGGATATGCAGGTGACACAATACCAGCCCATCACAAGGAAAGATGTTCTGGACTGGGTTATAGAGCTTTTGGATGCAATCAACAGAGAGCTCGGATGAATGGACGCCCATACTCAGGAAGCCAGCGAGAAAAATTTTGAGATACAGATGGCCCTCCCAGGATTGGCCAAAGCTTATGAAGGGCTCAGCATTGGACAAAACGAGATATATGATGCCGTTCATCTGGGAGTGGAAAAGATAGACAGGGTGCAATTCGAGATGCATTCCAATAAAGTTACCCAATTCCAAGTATTTGCTGCTAATGTCCAAGCTGCCTTTGTTCTGATGAAGGCCCAATCCACTGAATCCTATGAAGAGCTACATTTAGCCCTCAGTGAGCATATGCAACGTTCTGGCAAGGCCTGGGGAACCCTTTCAACTCTGCTTGATAATAGAGAATGAGCCCAAGAACCCCTTGCCCTCCAAGCACATACACCATCCCAGGAGCTGGCGGATGTTCAGATACCAGCCCAAAAAGATGGTGAACGTATGTCTGGGCTATACGCCAAGTTCCGTCAGGAAGCAAACAGGATACAGCAGGAAGCACAGAAAAAGGCAGACAATGCAGAGAGGGAAAGAAAGGCGGCAGAGCGAGAGATGAAGAAGGACTTTGAGCGGAAATTCAAAGAATACACTAAAGCTTTTCAGACGAAGCTCTCAGTTGAGAGAACCAACAAATCAGTATGCTCACTGGCCCGGTCAGTATTGACACCAAAGGAAGGGGATACCAAGCCTGTTGGGCAGGGATTCCGCCTTCCATACACCATAAGTAATGGTGTTGGATTATGGATCAAAGAGGCTGTAACTCCAGAACCGAATGGTAATGGAGACGGTGCAGGAGGCATTGGAGGAGACCCCCCAAGGGACTCCGAGTCTTCTAGCTCCAGCTCAAGTAGCTCCAGCTCTTCTGATAGTGGAGACAATGTTTTCCCACCACTTCCACTACCAGGAGGAACGGACTATAGTGCACCATCTGCACTACCGCCTCTGCTACCGCCTGTGCTACCACCATAAGTACCACCTCATCCACCAAGAGCTCTGAATTCAGCCAAGAAGCAGAAGATTGATCTTTCCTACACATTTCAGGGAGATCCAACGGACAGGTCGGAATCCTACCGCCACTGGATTACAGAAGTGGATCGCTATCTCAGGTACTTCAAAGATGAATAAAACGATGACAATGATAGGATCATCTTTGTTGGAAGTATCCTTCGAGAAGAAGCATTGGCCTGGTACAACAACCAAGGAACACAGTTCAGGAAGTATTTTCAGGTTGACACATGGTCGGCATTCACCAGCCCTATGGAGGAACAAAATATGACCCTGGAGGAAGAAACAGAATGCTTCGAAAAAATGAAGAAATTGCAGTACAAGGGAGATATCCAGGACTACATTGTAAAGATGGAGGATTTAAACCATCATGTCCGCTTATCCAGAATTGCATGGTGGCAGGCTCAACACAGCGGACCCAATGAAGAAATCAAGGATTGAATATCCTTTTTGAAGATTACACCAAATAATGACGCAGAATACAAATAACTGCTCAAACTGTTAGGGGGATACTGCAGCTAGATGTGACTTATCGGTATTGTTGTACCGACTTACGGTAAAGGCGTATCCGAATAATAATAATCCAACTAAAGATATGGAATTCAATTGTGACGCGTTTACGCCGTTGTATTGTATGTATGAACACGGGCATCTATTGCAGTATGGCCCTTTTAAAAGTCGTAACTGTCTTGGAGGTAATCTTCTGACGACTCGTCGAAGGCGACTTGGAAAGGAAGTTCACCGGTATGAAAGTAGTGGTAGTATTCTACCCAAAGGTTGTGACGAACAAGGTATCGTGCGAGATGTTCGTACTTGGCTCGAGTGTTTGCTTGGGCGTGCAAGATGCGAGCGTAGAGAATCTTCTGGTCGTCTGTAATAGACATAAAAAGTTTATCGGTGAATATTCTTAAGGTAATTAACTTAATAATATTTCAGGTGGTTTTTCCGCTGTTGTGTTCTGACTGTGGTTTGTTCGACTGTTGCTTGAATCGTTGTGTTTAAACTCGTGGGTTTAAGGTGGTCTTTTATAGGTGAGTATTTCCGCGTCAAACCATCCGGCTAAGGGGTGACGGTACTTCTCTGTAATCTATGATGTGTGTGTATAGTACTATCTCATAAACACTCAGTCCACCGTAGTGGGTGTTCACATAACATCCGATCATTGCTTCAGAGCTGATCTCGGTAGTTAGCTGTGGAGAGTTCCGTTTGACAACGTGTGGTTGCGTAAGCCCCCACCAGGAGTTCCCAAAGGTTATCCTGCATGTTATGACGTTGCTGACATACATATCGGACCATTACTTCGTATTAGTTATCTTTCTTCATATTGAGTGGAATAGTGATCAATGATTTAATGAGCTGCCAACCCATACATTGCCACGTACCTAGTGTCATCGGGTCTTATCCGTGTTCTCCGTAGGGGGTGCCCTCTATCAGTTATCGTGTTGTAAACACGGCAGAGCTGGGGTTCGACAGTCTAGATCCAAGCACTTATCTTTTAGGTAGAGTTAACTACCAGGGCGCAGTTAGCCTATCTCCTTTGCTTATTCTAGCTCTAGAGATAGCAAAGTCCCGCATACTAAGATAATATCGCTTGTCCAACCAAATCCATGAAGCTAAGCACGGGTATGGTTTGTCCCAGTATTAGCATGATAACGAAGATAACACTGGTCTGATCCATAACGCACAGCTGATCCGAAGACCCCTGCTTGGCAGTTACATTGCTTCGGCAGTATGGTTGGTGTGTCCCATGCCTTGGCCAGTACTATGGGTTGTTACCCCCAAGATTACTATCTGATCGAGTGTGCGTACTGTCTCCACACTGGGTAGCTATTCCCTATGCTGAGACGTAGTATTGTAGCATAGACTATTATGGGGATTTCACCCGGCTATGTTGAGCCGTCTGCTAACTCATCAGTAGACATCCTCAGGGGTGTGATCTTAACCGTTGATTCATCTTTGAATAACGGCAAGCCTGGGAGACTAAGCCTGATGTACTTCATACGCATGCTAAGGGAAAACCCCTAACACAAACAAGTCGGCCGCGCATATGAGAGATGCCTGCAAGAAAAGCACCAACACAACGATCACAAACCTAAAGACAAAAAGAACAATAAGAGGAAGTGTGATGAAGATGGTGATAAGGGGAATCAAGGAAAGAAGAACTTTGAGAAAGGTTCTGACTCCAAGAAACCTCGAATGGAGAAGAATGGCCCTAAGCCTGTCAATGTAGGCAAAAGCAAAGCCCTGAACAGTATTCTGGAATTTTTGTTGGAAGCAAGAGCCAAGCACAATGAATTCAAGTCCTGCAGTTCCTCTGAGCATCGATGGGTATTCTATAAGAATGCCATCAAGATGTTATCCAGCAAGAAAAAGAAGAAGGATAAGCAGCCGAAGGTGGAAATATCAGAAATAACCAACTCTTCTTTGAAGGTCAAGCCCAGGAGTCTGACTGACCGAATTACGAAACCAGCAGCAGCCTCAAGCTCTCAAGTTGTTATCAAGGTTGACTCCGATGGCATGGATATTGACGGATCAAACAAGTTTCTTTTGTCTTCCCTTTGTCCTGCCTTTGGGATTGTGATCATTCTATGGGTTGTTGAGGTACAGTGCAGGTGGTTATGTTAGGGTGCGGCTCTGCAGGCCGCTTCCATAGTTAGCTTTGGCGAGACTTCGGCTGCATCAACAATATCATTCACTTTTACATGTACGAAACAGTCTCTTTAGCCACATTGGTAGTAACACTCAACTTCTGATGGCCTCCTAGGTATAAGAAGTGATCGAAAACAACGCATGATGGTTGATTCACCCAGTTTACCCTCGAACCAGTAGAATGCCCGCTGCTTGGGGGCTTCGCACGCATCCTCCAACTTCACGAACAATCTGGCTACGTACGATGCACACAACATGCAGGTTGTCAGTTTTAACAACATAATCGACCAAGCCGAGTCAATCAGGTTCAGCAGCAAGTTCGTTACCTTGGCCACCATAGGCTTCGAATGTACAGCACTTCATACGGTAGAATACTGTACAGAACGAAAGAAGATTATCAACGACAGCCCAGGGCACTTGATCGATCAAGCAATCATCTGAATCAAGGCTACGGAGGATGTCCAGCTCGAAATGATTGATGCTGGGCTATTGGAGTGTCTCGAAAAAGCCAAAAAACTCTTCAAGGTTTGCAAACTCAACGCAAGCTTAGCTGCTAAAGTCAAGGAGCTGGAGGCTGTGGAGCCTGTTCAAGGACTGACCGAGGAGTCAGCAGCAGCTTACCACGATATGGACGAGTCGAAGGAAATACTCTGGATCGAGAAGCGTTGCACTACCAAATTCGAGAGGCAGCTGGCGAAGTGCAAGTAAGATCCGAAACACACTGCCGACCACACTGCTGTCGCACAGTTCCCGCTAGAAAAAGTTATGCTGCTACACCAAGTCAAAAGTCTCTCCTCAGACATAAGCGAGCTTGAATCTCAGTCGAGAGCTTTCGAGCGTATCATTTAAAGACTTACGACTAACCATATAAGTGTGACTCCGCCACCTGACGTCATCCCCGAACGGACCCCACCCTTCTCCGGAAACCATTGCTCCTTCCAACCGACCCCTGGCCCGTTAGGCAGCCGTGGCTTCCCTGTCAAGTTGTCTAACCTTCCAAGGTATGATGGCAAACAAACCCTGGATGATGTCACTGCATTCTTGTTCGCTTTGGAACGACACTTCAACAATGCAGCCAAAGCCATCAGATGGGTCGGAACTGCGGATTGTGGTGAGCAAGCAGTGCTACAGCTGAAAGGCAATGCAGCAACCTGGGCCATGGATGGTTT
Organism: Trichophaea hybrida; assembly: GCA_015178995.1. NCBI lineage: Eukaryota > Fungi > Ascomycota > Pezizomycetes > Pezizales > Pyronemataceae > Trichophaea > Trichophaea hybrida. Next base: position 81,519 of record WHVE01000570.1, read on the forward strand.
CCCAATAAGTACGTCTGTTGAATGGTCCACCATTTGCACGGAGTTGAAAGCTAAGTATATTCCATCCAATTCCTTTGATCTGGTCAAACATGAATGGGAGGAGCTGAGCCGGAAGGAGGGAGTACATATCACAGAGATTAACGAGCATTTCCATCGCTTCCGTTCGAAGTTGGACCTGTACCAGCCGATGCCAGCCAAAATATTAGCTGTTGCTTATGGATACAAGATTGAAAAGGGCAACTAGGAAGTTTACAAAGACTTAGTTTGGTATATTGGCATGTGCAATTGGACTCCAACCCTTGAGTAACGTATGGAGTATCTTGCTGCCTTAGACACATCTCTCAACAAATCTCAACCTGCAAGTGGCTCCAACGCAAATACTAGTACAACTACGAAAGCATCAGCCAAAAAAATGGAATTCAAGAAAGGCAATACAATTGGCACAACTGGTACAGCCAAAGACGATGGTTTAACCTGTTATAACTGCAGTCTGATGGGCCATATCTCTCGCAACTGCCCAAACTACGACTTGTTAAAGAAGTTACTCAAGCAAGCTTTGGTCAGCAAAGATGCCCCAAAAGCTAAGTCTGGCCACATGTGCAAGGACAAGAACAATGGAGGTGATCTGACCAGTCGAAAGAGAGCAGTAGGCTCATCGTGGAGAAGGAGGTCATGCAGCAGTCGGACAGTGAGGCGGAATGGAAGTTGGGGAGTCTTTCAGATTCGGACGCTGAGACGGGAAAAGTCAATGGAGGTCAGTAGCAGCGGCTGTACCTCCCAAAAAGACACCATCATGTACGGTATCGTCATACGAGAGTGGCAAGCATGTACCAGATAGTCAATTCAAATATTTGACCCATTACTACCACTTGAAGGTCAGTAAACTGGATGACTCAGTTGTCGATCTGCGAAGGTTTAATGGAAAAGTACAATACCAACCAGAGTAAGGATGGTGGAGCAGCAAGAAAGCAAGAGTTGTGAAGAACAATGGTGCGTCAGAGAACTACATCGGTCTGATGTGTCTTGATGAGCTGAAATGTCGAGGAGGCACCCTAAATACGAAAGATGCGGGAAGGATGATTGTGGAGACTGCCAATGTCAACGCAGAGGACGGCATAGAGAAATGCCAACGAGTCAAATTGAAACGACCACTTGGTTCGTTATATGTCTGTAAGGCAGAATTTACAGTGTATGTCATCAAAGGCTATGATATTGTTATCGAGATGAACGAGGTGGATACTCTCTTACAAGTCTTGTATTTATTTATTTATTTATTCATCATACAGCATGCAGCCAGTAGGCTATGGCCGGTGAGGTACAAACAAATAACCAAGAACAAGAACAACAAATGAAACCGAACAAAGGAAAAACGAAAAACCCCTGGCTAGGTAGCACCGCTCCGCAGTCCCCTATCACCCCTGCTCTAGTTACAAAGAAATTTCAAATAAATCATAGCGGTTTGTAACACGCTTCATACAATAATAAAATATCCGTCAGTCTCATTCGGCTTGGTCCTGCATATCATGCGGGTTCTCCCCCTGGAGTTTACCCTCCTCCTCCCTTCCCCATTCAAATTTCATCCTCCTCTCAACTCTCTGCTTCTCCTTCCTTTTCATCATCATCCTCCCCATCATCCCCTCCACTCTCACTCTGATGTTCCTCCACCCTATCGTTGACAGTTCCCTGTCCTGCAATCCGGATGTTACCCTGGCCAAGGTGTTCATCCTCACGGAATTGGCCCAGGTACCATTTTCGAGTAGCTATATGTGTGTCGTGCAGAAAATGTTTCAAAGGTTGCATTGCTTTGTCGGTATACAGAAGATGCTTCCAGAGATACTGAGGGTGTACAACTCCAATCTCTTTCAGCATGGTTTGTCTTTCGCGTTGGTATAAAGGGCATCTTAGTACAAGATGTTCCGGTGACTGGGGACCTCCATAGCGACATGGGCAGTGAGGAGAGTCAACAGCATTGGTTGGTATTTTGTATAGGTAACTGCGGAAGTATCCATGTCCAGTTCGTAGTTGGGTGACAGTAGATGCAAACTGGCGGTTGCCACTTCTGAAAATATTGTCTGGTTTGGTACGGAATGTTCCAATATAGTTCTTTCCTTTCGCGGGATGTCTCATCCACCAATCCCCCCATTCCTGCATTTTTGCTGCTCGGGTTACCCTCTTGAGGTACGATAATGAGGTGTTATAGTAGGTAGGTGGTTTTTCCACGGTGGACTTTTTTGCCAACTTATCGGCAAGTTCGTTTCCAGGTACATCTGTATGGCCAGGAACCCATTGTACTGTGATAGTAGTTTTGAGTTCATGGAGGTTATTGGCGATGTTGGAGAGTGCCAGGGAAGTGGACTGTCCAGGGGCTGGTTTGAGAGTATTGAGGCGTTGTATGGCAGCTTGATTGTCTGTGAAAATCCATACATGTCTTTTGGTGAGGTTATTACGTTGACAGATCTGAAAGCATTTCTGTGCAGCTTTAAGAATACCAAGTAATTCAGCATCATAAACTTCCTGTTGATGGCCCATTGGATAGGTTGCTTCAATGACGTCTTCTCCTGTCATTTCAACTACTGTTCCTGCGCCAATGTTTTCGTTCAACATAGATCCATCTGAATAACAAACAATTTGCGGTCATCTTGTTTCAACATTGCATACTGGGCTTCGTGGGCTTTGGCTTCCTCTTCCTTTGAACGAGATTAATTTGTGTTTTGACTCTACTTTCAATCCATGGTGGACAGGCTGTGGTTGAATAGGTTTCAATCTCCGAGCTGTTGGAAATCCATGGACTGAGGGTTGATAAGGTTTGGATAAGACGTGTTTCAAATTTGCGGTTATTTTGTTGCATACTGTCCCATGAAATCCAGCGTCCGGTTGTGTTACTAGACTCTGAGGTTTCATGAAATGGAGGGAAAGTCAATGGACAACGTTGTCGGATTGGATGCATTTCGGGAAACGTAAGTATTCGAATTGCATATTTCCTTCGCATGTGATTAAGTCGAACAGCTACTGGTGGCAGGGCTGCTTCATTGTGTAGCGCTATTGTTGGGGATGTGTGGAAGGCTCCAAGGATGCACCGAAGTGCCATATTTTGAACTGTTTCAAATTTCTGTTGATATGTTGCTTGGCCCATCCACCAGACTTCAGCTCCGAAGTCGCAGACAGGTACAACACACGCATTGTATAGTTGGCGGACTGCACTGGGGGTTAGTCCTGATTCTGTATTGGCTAGTGATTTGAGGGCTCCAAGGGCTCTTTTGCCGCTTGCCGCCTTCAGCATGACATGGTGTTTGAAGTTGATTTCTCTGTCAAACCAAATACCAATCCACCTTACCACATCTGGGCCAATGCCTTTTGTGCCTGGGGAAATGGTAGTGCCATTGGGTAGGTGATCTTTTCGTCATCGGAGGTATCACCGTTTCGTTTATTGTGGAAGTGCATCATTTCTGACTTTGAGTCATCAAATCGTACCGCATTGTTTTCTGCCCATTTCAAAGCTGTCCGTGCAGCCGCCTCGAGGCATCTTGCATTATAGGCTTTTGATTTGCTTCGAACAACAATTGCAACATCATCAATGTAGCTTGGAGTCCAGGAGCTGGGGTAATGGGTTGTGAGTTCGTAGAAGAGAGGACTGAGATAGAGGAGGAAGAGAATTGGGGATGCAGGCGATCCCTGAGGGATTCCTGTCCGGACGGGGCTGAGGTCTTCCTTTTGTCCATCAAATGCCAGTGCTGTTGTACGGTCGGATAGGAAGTATCGACCCATAATTGAATTGCGGTCGGGTAGCCCAGTTGTCGTAGAGTTTGGAGGAGACGGTCTTTGGATACATTGTCAAATGCGCCACTCACATCCATAAAGAGGGCAGTGGTGATTTCCTTTGCATGTTTTCCTTGTTCAATTTCATGTGTAAGTGCCATTGCAGCATCTATAGCAGAGCGTTGTCTTCGTCCTCCTATTTGATCTTTGTGTAGCAGGTTGTATTTTTCAGCCATGTATGCAATTCGGTTTGCCATCAACTTTTCGAGGATCTTCCCAAGGCAATTGAGAAGGGCAACAGGTCGGTAGGCCTTAGGTATTGAATAATCAGGTTTTCCAGGTTTGGGTATAATCACAGTTGTTGCTTGTCGCCAACAGGTAGGGTGATATCCAGTGGTTCCAAGTATAGCAAAGAGACTGTTGAATTGTTTGGTGGCAGCTAGGTATGCTTGCCGGAGGCAGTAAAAGGGAAGCCCATCGGGTCCCGGGGCTTTACGTGGTGCAGAGGTAAAAATTGCTTGTTTGATTTCTGTTGGGGTAAATGTAACCCATGGCAGGGTTGGTCGATTGGTGATATCAGTTGGGAGGGGCTACGGTGGGGGTGGGAACATGGTAGAACGGAATAATACTGCCTTTTCTTCAAAAGTTACAGCTGTTGTGTTGGAGAATGACAGGGGTGGTGTCCGTTGGGTTTTCCTGGGTTTGGTATAACGGAGGGCGGTAAATATCTCTGTGCCTTGCGCATTTGCTAAAAATTCAATCCACATTGTTGTCTTGGAGGTGCGATATCCCGGAAATATTGGTTTGGAACAGCTTTGAATTTGGTGTGATCACTTTCAAGGCGGGTTTTCTTCCACTGCTTCTGGGCACGGTTCATCTGTGTTCGGGAGATTTTGAGTTGGGGTGTCCACCAGCGTTTTGAATGTGTTGTAAGCTGGAGAACTGGGTAGATTCCTTGACTGCATCAAGAATCATATCTCGGAGTAGTTCGGCTGATTTGTCAAGGTTTGATTCGGTTGGTTGTTCATGGAGGTATTGCCAGACCATTCGTGAGGCATGGGAGAGTGTATTGAGGGTTTTTGAGAATAAATCCCAATCTGTCTTATTCCAGTTGTATCTTATCGTGTTGGAGTCAGTGGTAACAAGTTCAGATTCTGCCAAGATATCAAAACGTATTGTTGCATGGTCTGAACCAGTTGATGCGTTGTCATCCACGGCCCAATTTGTAACGAGTCATGGATGGCTTGTGAGGTAAAGGCTAAGTCGATAATAGAGGTTCCTTTGCCATTTTGTAGTAGTATGTTGGGGTGTCTGGTTCATTGAGGAGGGAAAAGTTATTGGTTTCCATGATCTGAACAAGTTCGTCGGCGCGTTTGGGTGTTTTGATTTGTGAATTCCACCATGTATGATGGGCATTCATATCACCAGCAATAATGCATCGTTCAGGCAATGGGATTTTGGTGAAGCTTCTTGGAATGGTGTAGAGATTAGATACGCCTTCATGTTCATTGTAAATATTGAAGACTGTGATTGGTGCAATTGAGGGGGTTGATATTTCAAGGACTTGAATATCAGGATCCTGGCTGATGTCGGTACGTGGGGAGCATTTGATATATGGGTTGTTTTTGGCCACATAGGCAATTGTCCTATTGTGTTTTCTTAAGTTTTTAGGTGGTATCAGTAGCTCAAATCCAGGGTGTGTTGTAATGAATGTATTGTCTGGGTTGAATCCAGGTTCTTGGAGTAAATGAAGGTTGGCCGTTCCAACTGCAAAGTCAAGAAGGGTATTGATGACTAAGGAGGAACGGTTGCAGTTATGTTGTATAATTCGAATTTTGGTGGGTGAATAGGAAGGTTGTTTAGGCATGGGTGATGGTCGGGTGGTCTTTCATGAACTTGGCTCGTACCTCAGCACGTATGGCAGTAATTGTTGGGCATTTAGAATCGTTGGCCCGGTGATTACCCTTGCAGTTGATGCATTGGATAACATCATGGATGCACTGTTTGCCTATGCTGGGACATGATCCGCATGAGTGGGAGGTGGTGGTGTGAGGTTCTGCACATATATTGCAGATAGCTGATTGTTTGCATCGTAGGTAGGAATGGCCATATTGTTGGCAGTTCGTACATTGGTCGGTTGGTCGGGATGCCACATATCGGTCGGCTTTGCGGGTCCTGCCATCTACTTGTACCCCATGGTCTTGAATAAGTTGTGCTTCATGTTCAGTACGGACTGCGATAACCATGGTGGTTGCCTTTTTGTGTGGTCGTGTTTCTGGCTTCGTAAGAGATCGTGGTAGAGTGGTAAGCTTGATATGATTATTGTTCATCTCAATATCTTCTTTCAATAATTTCATTCCTGTTTCACATTCAGGAAACATTGTAATGTCAATGGAGTGGACCATCATTCGGATCCAGGTTTCTTGTTTTTTGAGATTTTGTGCTGTTGTATCAACTGAACGAACTGTTTCTTCAATAGCAGCCTTATGGGCTAGTACCAAATCCACAGGGCACGCATCTGCTGTCAGGAGGACAAGATTGTGCTTGTAGTTGGCAGAAACATGTCCAATATTGGCCAAAGGGTCTGCGTGGCATCGCCGGAGGATGGCGTTGATCGCAAGCTTCAGTTGTGTAAGATCCGCAGTTACTGGTTGACCACTGTGTCGGACAATTACTAGTGTGCGTTGTTTTTTGAGAAGAGGACGGGGATTGAGAGTACGCCCATTCTTATCTTTGGGTGGGTCTTTCTTTGCGCATGCGGATGCAATTGCTGACCAGAGTGTGGGTTTGGGGGAGGTCCTTTCTGGGATGGCTGGAGTTAGTAGGTCTGTTGGTGCTGGTGGTGCATCTTTCTTTGATGCTTGGATTTGTACAAGGTATTCAACTCGGTGTCCAAGGGTTGCAATGGTATTGAGGGCAATTTCGTGTTTAGTTTCCATTGAGGCTAACCGGGTTGCCAGTTTTCGGTTTTGGGTGGTGAGATGTTTGTTGATTTTGAGAATATCCTTGTGGAGTGGTTCAAGGATGGCTTTGAATACCTGATGAATTCTATCTTCATCTTCATCATTTGCATTCAGCAGGTTGGTGGATGGGTCCTGAAAGTCTTCATCTTCAGAATCGTCATCATCGTCAGAACATTCGTCGTTGGCTTCAGTATCCCCTGGGGCATCTCCAAGTTCTAGATCTGCACTATCAGGGTTTCCGAGATGGTCTTGGTTGGTTGGTTGTTGAGGTGGGGAAGATGGTTGTAGTTGTTCAGAGGGTGTCCTGGGATGGATATTACCAATGGCCATACGGGTGCTTGAACGTGTACGAGGGGCATTGAGTGACGGGTATGGTGAGGTAGCTGGCAGTCGGCGAGAACTTGCCTGCTTGCCTTTCCTTCCTCGTTTGGATATATGGCCTGTCAGAGTGGTGTGTGATACAGCTGGGGCATCGATTGCAGAGAGTGGGTCTGAACTGGGGTTTGGATAAAGGTGCATTCCATCAGTACTGGAAGTCCCAGGTGGGGGTGTTGGTGGTATTGGGGAAGTCATTGAAGACTTTAGAGGGGTTATAAGGTGCTAAATATGTTAAAGAAATATAAATTTTCTAGGTATTATAAATA